>DWPV01004273.1:0-13830 GCA_018251915.1 Urbanus proteus proteus
GGTAGCCAGCCACCCAGATATTACCGAAGCGATGTTGTCTCTGCAATCATACTTATTTAGTTTAAGTATTAACTATAATAGTTAAGTGTTTCTCGCTAAAAATAAAACGTAATCTTAAGTTATTCTAACGATTTTCCTTCCGCGACTAGGTTCAGTTTTCGTAGAAAAGTAATAAAGGATAACACACGCAATATGATTATAATAAGTGTATCTATATAACAAGAGATGCTATGATAAAGAAATATACATATAGTTCGGATGTAAAATCATTACCCCTCTTGCGGCATCTGAATATTGTGCTAAGGGCTTACTTTGATATTCACGTCTATACAGAATTCTTATTTTAAAGAAGTTCAAAGCTTGGCGTAGCATTTCTCCAGGAGTACTGGTACCGCACTAGAATAGATAAACCCAGATAGTCAGTTATAACATTTCCGGGAAGAGAGAAAATGTCCATAAACATTAAGATGTCTGTGTGAGTGGCCGACCTTAAGTCTTAGATCAGATTAGATATCTATTTAACATTGGGTGAATAGCACGCTACTATAACTTAAGTACAATTAATAGGTTCGTAATATTTGCACATAAAATTTGTCATTTACATACTTTCATTTGAAATCTCATAAAACTTTTTTTACAGCTCAATCAACAGACAAAATCAACAAAAACGACATAACATATGTGAACTATTTCAACTTCATAAGTTAAAGTGGAGTGTTATCACTCAGCATACTGCGAGCAGGGAGATAGCACTCGCGCGGAAAATCACGTTCCCACCATTACGAGAACTGCGCCGCGTTGCAACCTACTTGCCAGAAAATGACGTTTAGTTGGCTAAAAGTTTAGTTTGTCTTGTAACAATGTCAAACAATAAGTAGTTCTTGTTATAAGGTAGTAAACCATCGTCATCATCAACCCATTATTGTCCCACTGTTGGGCACGGGTCTCCCCTCATAGTGAGAGGGTTTTAGGCCTCAGTCCACCGCGCTGGCCAAATGCGAATTGGTAGACTTCACACACCTTTGAGAACTTTTTTTAAGCAAAGCATCTTTAACCAACCTGGGACCATCTGCAGATATCTGGGTTCGATTCGCGGCCGGACAGATATCTGAATGATGAATTTAGTTTTCTGTTCTGGGTCTGGGTGTTTGTAATTTAGTCGTTCATGGCACCCACTACACAGGAGAAAATCCTACTGTGGGGTTATGAGTGTAGGAAGAGTCTTTTTTTATATACACATTTCTCTAATTCTTCTACGTAACTCTATTCTAGCTCAGCTCTATTCTAGCGTAGCTTCATTTTATTTCATATCAATATATTTTTTTAATTATTAAAATTATTTCATATGTTAAAACGAGTCCATTAGCAACAAACGAAGCATGCACATAGACTCGACAGTTCACTCGAGCATCGTAAACTAGGCACGAAGCTGACATAGTTCCGACTCAAAGACGCTCAACGAAAAAGGTCTCCTTTGACGAGTCGACTCAAGATTGTCCCTTGTCTCGTTCCTACCTAATTCATCTTGAAGCGCACTTGTCAAAGAAAATGGAGAACGAATATACCTACGACCTCCACTCGACTTTTTGTACCTGGCCGGTCGCTGTACTCCAGATTATGTACCGGTACGTCACTAGTGAACAGTCGTAAAAGAAATAGAAAAGGTTTTTGCTCAAATTCTTTTGTGCCTACTCGTATATTTGTCTGCTCTGGATTTTATGCCGCATTTTGCGAAGGTCGTGTAAAGGGAAACATTATATATATATAAGCCTTTATTGATCTTTAACTTAAACATAAAACAAAAAAAATATACAGAATATAAAACATAAAATTATTAGGTTAAATTTAAGTTAAAGCCCCACTTTGGGTATAAGCCTCCTCCAAACGTCCCCATTTCGCTCTATCCTTTCCTTTCTCTATCCAGTCTTTGCCTGCTATTTTTTGTATTTCGTCGCTCCAACGGTCTTTAGGGCGGCCTCTTCCTCGTTTTCCTATAGGACCTTTCCATATAGTAGCTCGCTTAGCCCATCTATCCTCCGACATTCGAGCTACGTGTCCTGCCCATTTCCACTTTAAGCGTTGTGCATGTTGTAGTGCATCAATTATCATTGTTTTGTCTCGAATGTCTTTGCTTTTGTGTTTGTCGCTAAGCTTAATATTAAGTAAACTTCGCTCCATGGCACGTTGAGAAGACCGTATTTTTCTTTTTGTTGTTTTGTTATAAATCCAGGTTTGGGCGCCGTATGTCAAACATGGCAGCAGACATGAGTCCATTACTTTTTTCTTTATCTTTAGTGACATTTTTGATTTAAATATTTCTTTTAGGCTCCAATACTTCTTCCATGTAAGGTTGATTCGTCGGTCTAGATCGTCTTTATGTCTTGTATTTTTAAATGAGATCTGTTTACCAAGGTATATATAGTAGTCTACGTATTCAATTGGTGTTTGGTTAATTTGTATAGGTGTTTTCACACTGTTTGTAGCTACTTTTGTCTTTGAGATGTTCAATTCTAAACCAATAGTTTCACTTACTGTATTTAATTCTCTTATCATTTCTTCTAACGTTTTTGATGTTTTTGAAAATAAAACGATGTCGTCTGCAAACCTAAGGTTACTAAGACATGTTCCCTTTATTTTTATTCCCTTATTATCCCAGTTTAAGTTTTTCATAATGTTTTGTAATACCGCTATGAACAGTTTAGCCGATAAAGGGTCTCCTTGTTTGACGCCTCTACGTATTTTTATTATTGGACCGAGTTTGTCTAGTTTAATACGGCTTGTGCTTTTTTTGTATATATCTTTAATTATGTTAATATATGTATTTGGTATGCTCTGATGTTCTAGCGCTTGCCATATGCTTTCGTGTGATATAGAATCGAATGCTTTCTTGTAGTCAATATAAGCAAGATAGAGTGGTTCTTTATATTCTTGGTGTTTTTCCACTATTTGTTCCAAGGTGTGGATATGGTCGATGGTAGAGTATCCCTGACGGAAGCCTGCTTGTTCTACTGGTTGGCTCTTCTCTATTATTAGTCCTATTCTTTTTTCAAGGCACATTGCAAACACTTTGTAGATCGTTGGAATGAGACTGATGGGTCGATAGTTGTTTATGTCTGCGGGATTTCCTTTTTTATATATGATAATTATTCGTAAGAACATTTACCCTCCCTTAAACAGGGAATTTTCCTACAGTTAAAACACCTAATTTGTATTGCCAACGCCGACGCCGTCACGAGAAGCCGTACGATATGGGGACACGAGTATTTGTCTATTTCTCGACCAAGTTACAGTACTCATGTGATTCTAAGACTTGGCTCGAGCTACTCCCAAATAGCGAAGAAGTTTTGAACGTAGTATGATAAAACAATTTGGACAATTTCCAGGCATGCTGCCAATGTACGTTATGTCAGACCCACGTCGTATTGCAATATTATTTTCCAAGCAATAATTTTCATTAACAGATATTTTAACTGTCATGACTGTGGAAAATATAAATTTTCTTGCGTCGTTCGTTCTTTAACTTTAACTAGAGTCCATACTTTTGTGATTTTACGTATTTAATCATTGTTGAGAATTAGTTATTTAATTCGAAATATTCATTTCTGAAAAAAGTTTTAAGTGCACTTCTAAGATGTTATCGGTGTTATAGATTAAATGTTATAATAGTGTTTTCAAATTGACTTGGCTACTAATGTATTGAAATATTCCCTAAAACTTTATTCTGGTTCAAAGGACCAATTACATCATCGGGAGATATTTACAATAAAGATGTATATTTACTGTATACTCCGGCTGACTCACATATGTGGTGATCACCTTAGTCTGCGGTAGAATCGGCAATATTAACGGATCTGTAGTGGATTTCAGATGACCTCAGTTCTACTAGAGAGAAATTGGTTACAGGTGTCTATAGGCGGCAGTATCCACCATCAGGCAGACTGCATGTTTGATTCAATCTTATAGATAAAGTAACCTCATCTTTACTTCAAAAATAATCGAGTATCTCATGGCATTGTGTCCATATGGATGAGATGAGCATGGCATTGTGCGCAATATGTTCATCACAGATGTTGCGAGGAGCGCATCCTGCGATCCTGCACTTCCTGCATAGCGTAACAGAGTATAAGTATTTATATCGCAATAGCATGATGCAGTTAGTCATTTTTAAACTTCGACTTTAAATAAACCCAACTGTCTGTTATTATTTAATTGTGTGGCACTTCGCTAATGCAAATATATTGGTAGAAGTCGGTCCAGGTCATACTAAATTTGTCTATTAATACTTAGGTGAGTATTCAATGAGGAATGCAAACTGTATTTACAATTTGTTTCGATTATGCCGGGACAAATATAAAATACATATATTCATATCAAAATAATTCAATCTCAGAGGATATTCCATTGAACTTGATAATAAATAAATAAATGAAATAAAGATTGTTTGTAAATAGGAAGAACACGATTTAAAACAAGATATGAAATGAATACCTTACCGAGAATAATTTCTGAATGCTATAAATGGGTTTTGACTGTCGTCTTTAATCTAACTAAATAGAGTTAGTAGGTAGTGTTAACCAATGCGACCGACAGCTTACCTGCCCTTTGAACCTATTACCTAGCCTAGTACCTATCACTAGCGGTCAAGCCGGTCATGAGCTGGTCAAAGTACGAAACTACATAATAACATTTGTCGTTATACACTTTACGTACTACATAATAAGAAACACTTATAAAAACGTTAAACACTTATTAAGTAAATATAACGATAGCTCCCAAGTAAACTATTGTATGTCTAAAAAGTCAATTTTACAGGAGAGCAGTTTAAGGATATTTTCATGCACCCTACTTTCATTATTAAACTTTTTAAAACATATTTTTAACATTTAATAATGTTTTTTGTTCTATTTGCCTTATATGTAAAGAAAAAAAAACAATCCATTAATAGTTTGAAAATATCTTTAAACTGCTCTGCTGTAGAATTGAATTTTCAGACATACGATAGTTTACTTGGTAGCCATCGATAAATATTAATACGGAAGTAAACATACCTCGCTCCGTTCCAGATGAAGGCAAGAGCGCTACTGATAAATAATTCTACACGGCGGCATACAATAACATTACATAAAGAAAGTAGACATGATGACATTCAAGATAATCTAATCGACGATTTAATCGATTTTGAACTACTTCTTTCACTTATCGGTTGGTATCGGCACGCGAGATGTCGCTGCTTATCAATGTTTTATTATTTACTGATGAGTTGCTATGGGTTTATGTAAAGAGTTTAATTTATTCCATTAACCTTAGGTATGTATGAATATTGAATAGAAAGAAATGAGAAATAGCAGTAAAATATTTAGTTTAGTAGTAATATTAATATTTTTGGCAATTTAATTCTTAGATTAATTATAGAAAAACGAATTGCCAAGAAATATAAATATTATAGGTAGGTATAAATTCTATTTATTTTATATGATGGAAATAGCAAACAAGCATGCAGTCCATCTAATGGTATGTGGCCACTGCCGCCCATGGACATCTGTAATCAATCCCAGATAAGATCACAATCCCTCCTGAGGTCGGTTAGAGATACCTTGCTGCGTCCCCTGAGGACTAAGTTGGCACGCCACGAATAAGTACCTATGTCTCCCTAACCACATCCTTCAAACTAGAACACAGCAGCGCTACACTGCTGTTATAAGGCAGAAATAGGTGTAGCGGTGATGCCGCCGGAGTCAAACCACACGGCTCTACCACCTTTAAATTGGGCAAGATAGGTAATTTTTCCAGTATATTGTCATGTTTTTCCATGACAAAAAATGAATTGTAAACCTACCTATATTGATTATCAATGAATTGTAACATTTGTGTATCTTATCAGTGATCCACGATCTTATTTGACCTCGTTAAAAAAACTCGTGTGTGGGTAACAACCTACATTACTCCTACTCGTACAATATACAGTCATGTTACTTATTTAAAGTTTACTCGACTTACCCACCCTTAGACCCGAAAAGGTAGTTATAACTGTAAGTTCTCGTAGTAAGACAATTTTAGTTTCCTGTGGGTAAAAGCGGTAAAATATCATTAAGGTATTTTAATAATAGCAAAGTTACTTATAACTATGCTTATACCATAAACAAAAGGTATGGAATTTCAATTTTAACTACCTATTCATACAGTTAGTATGTTTCTCTACCTTACATGTTTCTAATTAAAACAGAGCTATTAGACCTTTGTGATACTGTAACAAGGAACAAAATGACTGTGGCGTCCCCCATTTAATAAAAAATTTAATTAAAATTTAATACCTATTCAAATATTTATGTAGAATTGTCTCTTAAGAACCTAAAACGTAGGTAATATGTCATGTCGTTCATGTTATACATTTATTTAGGTAGAGTCGGTAACTGTTGATAAGTTTTTGTTTTCATGTCCCTGGAATGGGTTTAAAAATATGAAGTGCTTCATATCTAAAACAACAATTAAACTTTCTTTCGATAGTCGAAATACGGCCTCAAGGATTTTAACTTGGCGAAAATGTTATAATAGCATAAAGATATGATTAATATTTTTATTAATGTTGTGGTTACAAATCTGTTATAACATTATATGAACAATGCTAAAGAAGTAGCAGTAAAAAAAGAATAATGTAAAAATGTAGGTCACTGTTTCAGTCGATTCTTTTGTAACATTAGTGAATATAATGTCTTTAGAGACGACTTAAACAGCAATGCATATATCAAGGTATGCCTGACCACTCATTGGCTACTGCATCTGGTAGCTTTTGCAGTCCATGATTTGGTAAATAGCTACTACGACCGATGTCCACATAATACAGATGCATTCCTACCCTTAGGGGTACCAAACGTTTTAACGTAATCCTTAGGGATTACGTTGGAACGCTTGATTCTTGTCTACCAGGCAACCACACCTTAAACTTAAGCCTTAAGCCCCTTACCACACAATAAAACCAAAATCAAGGCGATTAACAGAACTCGTATATGACTGAAATAGGTGTGACGATAATAAAAACGAGAGAGTTCTACCAGTAAATCATTTAAAAGATACAAATAAAAATTAATAATTAAAAAGTTGTAAATTAATACCAGACGAGTAAGGAGGGGCTGGTAATGGAAAAATATATTACGGCGACCCCGAATTAACTGGGAGCAAAACATGAAAATGATGAGGGTAGATTAACTGCGCTCTAGGCTATGAAATCCTATAAAGGGCAGGGGTAATGTTATAATTACGGAAGGATATTTTTCAATTTTTGTTTACGATAATATGCTAATTTTTTCTCATAATCTAGATTGGTCTAAAACACATGAATATGTTCAATGTTGAACATGAAACACAAGGAAAATCATTAAATTAAAATAAAATACCTACTTAGTGCTAATGTAATGAACTCAATTGGTTTTGTAGGAATGAAAATTACGACCATTAATCACACTTAAACCTTGTCTTAATTTGCAATATCGAAAATAAAGTAGCTTAAATTCTAAAAAATACTCACAAGAATTCCTAATAAATCCTAGCTTTGTAGCTAAAGTTCGTAGTAAATTATAATGTATTTTTTAAACTAATTGTATGTTTTATCGAGAACAGTGAATATGAGCAACTAAATTAACATTCGGATACACTTGTTCCGTTAGTCCAAATTACCTCTAATTAAGCGTGTTAGAGGTGTTAATTACGAATACACATACGAAACAAATTTAGCATTTTTATTCTTTTAACAGAATCATTCATTACAGTGGCCATGATCTGAATATACTCGTATTATGCTTACGTGCTTATTTCTGGAATTATAAGTTTTAAAAAACCACACGTAGGTTTTTTTATGAAAGCGAAGTAGCAAACGAGCATGCGATCTACCTAATGCAAAGTGATTACTGCGGCCCGCGATCATCTGGACCCCACCTATTGTCATATTATATCATAAGATCCATCTACACTCTTAAATTTACGGACCAAAAAAGAAACAGACCCAGAACAGAAAGGAAAAAAATACCAAAGATCGAACCAAGAATGCCCTTCGTCTCAGACCGATATAATGTCATTTGTTTATTTAATTTGTCTCATGACAAACGTTACTTTCCATAAAACATTTACTTGAACAGAATATGCGAAGTCATTGTAGAGTCGAAGCTTATGTTTCATTCATGTAAGTAAAATAGGTACCAAATTAGGTCAACAGAATTATCAACAAGATCAACGAACTCTACTAAAAAGAAGCGAACGGAACGCAATTAAAACAGGTTAACTGTATCATATTATTTTGGTACATTTTAAGGAAATGTTATAGGTACCTACTTTGTAAATTACCATTAAGTAGTAATTTAATTAATGAAATTATTTTAAGTCGAACTGTGGATCGCGTCCACAAATTGAGGAGGAATGACGCATATGGCATACCTACTCTACCATACTCGAATGCGAAATGCAGATGAATCTATAGAAATAAATAAAATCGAAGTGTCTGTTTGTAATTTCAAAATAGCTATTTTTTACTCAATGCGTATAGTAGTATAACACAATATACCTATAACAAAAAATCAATTAAAGGAAAGTGTGTGTCTGTTTGACTGAAGTCATCTTCTAAACGGCTGGATTGGTTTTGACGGGACTTTTACTGGAAGATAGCTCAAGACTTAATACAGGCTACTTTAATTTTTGGAAATTTCATTAGGCTGCGCTCCACGCGCATGCGCGCGCCGTCGTAGAACAGCCGGGTATCACTTATGTTTAAATATGTATGGTTTTAACTCGAGTGAAAACGCGGGGATAAGCTAGTTATAAATTAGAACAAACCGCCTTATTTTTTTAAAGTATGCATTTGCGTTTAGTTATAAAAATACAGATTCATGTAAAAGTGAAATGCATTATACTTAGTACCTCATATACCTTCAGGTACCTAACTAGTCTACGTCAAACATAATAATATAAATAAATACTAATCAGAGTGATCGTCATTGGCGACAAGTGGTTAAACAAAGCACTTCTTCCGCCAAGGCTTCCGTCAAGTGGCTGTAAACATCACTATTGTTTTATGCTGTTAACGTTTACAATGCGTCATAAGCTTATTTCTAGATGTTAAATCCTACTAGAGTCTTCTTTAATCACGTTACATTATTAACACATACATACATACTACTTAATTCCATAGGTGAAGTTGTTTTTGAAGTCGTCAGTATAGTAGCTCTTATCTCTGTGTTATTGGTAGCCTACTGGTCGAAATTCTACCATAATTATTATGAAAAATATTTAACTATTTCCACCATAGTGATGGTGGCTGAGTCAAGTATGTTATGAAAATGCCAAAACTACGGTCTACAACGCCGGTAGGTCGCATCCCTTTGACAGTCGACGGCAGAATATTTAAGTTAGGTTTGGTTAGGAGGGTGCGGGCAGATGCTGTCGGGACTGCGGACGAATATCGACACGTCACCTGGGGTCCCGATCAAGGGCGTGAAGAGGAACACCGTGGGGTTTAAGCCGGTAGGAGTCCGGCATATCATCTCCGTGCCCCCGCACCGTGAGGAACCCATGAAGGGTTTCCCCGTGTAAAAAAAGGTTAGGAGGGTGGCAACCATCCCTCCCTTCCAGACCATAGTGATCTGTTCATGATTGCTATTTCAATCTTAAAAAAAAATATTTGCAGAATTGCACCGTTAAGATCCATGCCAGGGCTGGTGTAAAAGGCCGAAATACAAATCGTCAATGCTCTACTATAAATAAACGACACGTGTTTGACAAGTACACGAAACAAACACTTCCGCCAATTGTAGAGTCATATAAACAGTTTATTGTGTTTAACTGTTGTGACCCGTGTATCCATTACTCTATGACGTTATTTATAGCTCTGGAACAGTCGTTAAACAAACTCATCTATTGGAACAACCGCAACGATCATAAATTCTACAACAATCGTGTTATAAACCTAAAAATGTTCATACAAAAAGGTCTTACAGACTTACAGTAGACTATGTAAATCGATATCAGCGACCTCGTCTACGTACCTATTTCTTTCATCTATTATACATAGGGCACGGTAGTGCCTCTCCCAAAACCTTACATCTAATATATAAAATTTCCATATCACAATGTTAGTTACCGTACTCCTCCGAAACGTCTTGACCGATTTTTACCAAATTTTATCATTATTCAGTAGGTCTGAGAATCGGCTACTGTCTATTTTCCATACCCCTAAGTGATTAAGGGTTGTTCACCCTTATTTTTTTTTAATTTATAACGCAAAAAAACGTTTGCCGGGTCGGCTAGTTTTTCTATAAAATTTTGATATCGCCCTGATGAGGAGGGGTTTCCACAGCCAGAGGAGGCCTAAGATAAGATCAACTGTTTCATACCTAATTAAGTCTAAGATGAATACAGGTTTTGAAAAGGGCGACGGAGGGCAGGGCCACTTAATATCAAGATGGATATTCACCATTATCTTTTTCAATGCAACTGTCAGAAAAATATTTTTCTTTAATAAAAATCGATAATAACGTAGCTTAAGGTTAATAAAATGTAGAGTTCAGAGTTTCATAAAGGAATGACTTCATCGATTCCTTGGGTAAAAACCCATTTTATTTGTTTTTTTTACGTTCCAAATTGAAGATAAACAAAGTAGATTGATTCGTGTAGACTGCCATTATCACTATACTCGTATAGCTGACGTCGCCGCGCCTAGGGGCTGGCCGGAGGGGCGCAGCCCTCCTAAATGAGCGAAATTCAAATAAGAGATTTGGACGCTCACATATTTAGCTATAACATAGCTAGTTTATAAAAAATCTGTACATCTTTTAAAACCATTTTTGTAAGTTTGAACAGAATACGTTTTAAGCTATCATACGTTACAGCTTGTATAAGACGCGCAAAAAGCATTTGTTATTAAATAACATTGACATTATTACAGACGCTTGTATATGAATAATTGTGATAATCATATAAGGTGTGTAAACTTAAATAGGTACTTATGAGGCAGCTATCTACATCTCAGGATTACCCATGAATCTGTGATTGATTTCAGGTAGAGTTCCTGTTCCATATGAAGTTAGTTACGAATGTCTACGGGTGGCAGTGACTATAGATGGACAGTAGACTGCTTGCTCGTTTGGAACTTGTAAAAAAATCAATCACCGTTATGTTAGCACTGTGGTGTGATTTCACTAATTTTGTTTTGTGAGACTGGAATTGCTTGCCTATAAAATGTACCTGCTCTTGCGCTCTCTCTTATGCTCTACGACGTTATTATTTATTATCTGCACAAGATATTCTAATTTCCATTGCACGGTTCTGCTAAATAAATAGTACTATTCAAGTGGTATTATTAATATTCTCACACAAAAGCGAGGTCGATACAATTAACGCCCGATACCACCTTGACGGATCAAAGTCCGTTGCTGAAAATGTTTGAAGCTATTATTTTAATTGTTCGCTGAAATATTGCATTATATTCATGGTTTTTAAAATTGCGTGGTATTAAGTATTTTACTTACCTATATTTTAATACATACTTTGTTTGGAAGAACAACAATAAAAACTATCAAAGACCTAAAGGTACCCTGCTTCTTCAATTTAATTGTTATCTTTTATATCGGTCTACATCAATTATAACTTTTACTTTGTGAAATTGGGTGCTACCCTTTAGGTACCTGTATACATTGGTATAATTCTAACGTAAGCTCGCTATTGTCTTGGTATTTGACGGAATAAGTAGGTTAAATACCTAACGGTCATTCTTTAATTGACATCATAATTGTAGCTAAAGAAGTGCATTGTATTTGAAAATAATTAATTAATGAATTAATTCATGGTGCAAACGTCTAATATTTTAATTAGCATGAAATTACAAATTGTGTTTTGAAAAAGAAAGTTGTAAAAATAAACAAGTTCACCTACCCTTGCGATGCGGTCACCGATTACGCGGCACGAACAACTTCCGAATCCGTAGTGAATTTTCATAACTTGATGATACGGGCACAATGTAAACATTGGGTTGATTACATCAATGACAAGCTTATATCACGAGCTCACGATCAAGGAGAAAATAATAGAAAAAGACGGCTATACGCGTTAGAAGGAGAGGGTTAATGGTATGGTTGGCCCAAATTCGCGGCGTTCTCGGTCCGCAGCGCGAAAGAGCGCGAAGACAAGCGACGAGCGACCGCGTCCGACTCACATCGCTACTGAGTTGTGACTATTCTATTCAAGCACCGCAACAGAATATCTGACGCCAAAAGAAAGAGCCCAATTATCTATATAACCGTACTATATAGTACACACGCGGACGTACTAGGTAGTGACGTCATTTCATTCAAGAAGCGTAGTGCAAAACTTTCATTGAACTCGCTCTCCTTGAAGAGCACGCGTGAGCGAGACAAATAGAGTCTGAATTGATTCATTTGTTATACATAATTCGAAATTGTGTAGATAACTTGGCTATTGTTATTATTTTTTTGTTGTATTAATTTTAATTAATACCTACTAATTTTAAAGTGGCGTTATTTCCCGTGATAACTTACCCCTCAACCAGCATTAGGTACAATGAAACCTACCTGAATCTTTATTGAAAAGCATAGAACACATTAATTGTGCATTTCCAGTATTTCTTCGAACCCGCTTTCTTCATTTCTAAGTGTGGGGACTGGGGAAGAAAGATTGCCTAGATCGTGATTTGAATTTGAATTTGCCTAGATCGTGAGTTTAATGAAATTCATGGATACATATAGACACAAACAACCACTTAAAACTCAGACAAGAAACGTTAATTCCTCATACTTCTAAACGTTTGTCTAGCCAGTCATTGAACGTGGGACCCTGTACACATCGGAACGATGAACCACAGCGCTTCACTAATCATCGATCGTGCCATACTTATCTTTTCAATGTTTTTTTATATGTATAATAGTGGTAAGTAATAGGTACCACCCATGGACTTCTGTAGGCAATTTTACATTGTAGAACTGGAAGTCTGAAGTCAATCTCGGATGCGAAGCTACGACTACGAGACTACGAGATGATAGGCTCATTTACGAAAGTAAAACACACTTCCTATCGTGATAGGTAACTATTTCACGCTAGAAATAAATGAGGAGGTGGTACTTACCTCACCGGTCATACTCGCTCTACCAACTTTAAAAATAACCTTTTAAACCTGAAATACAGTAATAGGTGGAAATGAAAACAAGCTGTAAAATGTGTTCCTGCTTAATACGAGTATGTAAGGTATATGCCGCAGTCCGCACCATTACTTGCAAAAGCAACAACAATAAATCAAACAAAATATATCGCAGCGAATTTAGATCAACGGTTTTTTAAGTTTGCGTTTTGTATCAAACTTTTGAATTGATGTGCGTTAAGGATCATATCATAATTTTTCATAATCATAAAGAATACTTAATACTTTTTATTTAATCGTGAAGTTAAAATTTCATTTAAACAAATTCCATTATGAAAGTTCTGGCACTTTTAGGGTAAAAAGGTATGGACAATGAAGTGCACACTTTTTCAAAAACTTGCTTGTTTTATAAGCTTTCTAAAATGGTATAATAAAGTTGAGTTAAGTTTTGTAACAATTAAAAATGGGAATAACCGGTGTAGTAATATGGGGTATATTACGAAATATAATTTTACTTTTATGGCATATGAGCCGATTAGTATGAGTCCGCTGTATTTCTGGTCTACCTGGCAATCCTGGTCTTCCTAGTCTACTTGGTCTACCTGGTCTACCTGGTCTACTTGGTCTTCCTGGTCTACTTGGTCTACCTGGTCTTCCTGGTCTACCTGGTCTTCCTGGTCTACCTGGTCTTCCTGGTC
>DWPV01004274.1:0-13829 GCA_018251915.1 Urbanus proteus proteus
AATTTACCACCACGCGGTAAATACACGGATGGAAAGTTTGGTGAAAATAAGTTTTTCTCCTTACTTCAACTTGATTCTTAGTCTTGATTGAGTTCCGTATGTCTTCAGTTACATCGAAATCTTAAAAGCATCACCAACATGTGCCTGCAATAACTACCACGGCGACTACTATGATACTAGTATCTATCTATATTTTGCTACTGCTTTGTTATACTTTGACTACAACTTTTAATAATAGTAATTAAAAATATAAGCGTTACTAATAATACATAAGACACAACCACCTTAGGGTTAAATTAAAAAAATATACTGTCCTGTTTCGATTCTCGGTTCGACACATATATGATGAATAAATATTGCTGTTTTGTATTTGGACATTTGTTTGCTCTTTTTGAATTAATTATATAATACCTAAAATATAATCCACGATGTGAGTGCAATAAGCGTCATTTCCTACTCATAAAAAAGGTATTCATCCCACTTCAAGGCCTTGATTCGTTTGATAAAATCTCGATTGAATTCCTCTATCTCTGCAACCGTCTCCGAGATTAGCAACGTAAATCAGGGGACGAAGTGGCTAAGGTTATTGCAGGTCAACGTCAACTTAATCAAGTCGCAAGATTGTGGCTAGAGACCTTATACAAAGTAGGAGCGAAATTTTGTTGAAGCATCTATCTTTAATATGTAAATATATTTTATTGCAATGGAACAATTCTTGTTTGAATTTACTCTACAACCTGAAAGTTTCTAATAGATATTTCTTAATTACCTGATTACCACTTTTTCTAAATTAATTATTTAAATAAACTTATTCTAGAGAATACCTTCCACTCTTGCAATTATTTATTAATGAATCCATAAAATTCGAAAATATTATTAAGGAGATGTCAGATATCACTTTTTTGTGAAGGTACAATAGATAGTGTTATTAAGATAAATTTTACTTACATTACTATTCATACGTTAAGTAGAGACTGCATTACTTACCTGAAAAGAAAATAAGTTTTTAAAAAACTATTTAAGAAAGGTAGCATTTATAAGTTTAAATTACTATGTAGACTGGTCTGTCGAATGATAAGTGGTTACTGCAGTCCAATGTAAATTTGTAATCTCAGGTAGGATCCAAGTTCTGCCTGAAGCTAACTACAGATATGTTGCTACACCTGCCTAGAACTAAGTTAGAACGCCTTATTTGTGTCTACCACCTTCAAAATATTATAACGAAAGTTTTCTTTATAGTTAATAAAGCCGTCAAACAATTTTGTATCAAGAAAAAATATTTCAAAAACATGCTCGAAAAAGTACAATAAAGATCTAATGAACAGACAGCGTCTTATGAAACTTTCTTAGCCGTGACGGAAAAACGGCTGTAGAGTCTTACCTTTATTACAAAACTAGGCTTTATAAGCTTCAGTTACTTAAAACTTGGGGTTCAAAATTGATACTGTGTTTCTCAAAGTTTCCGTATAATTTACTTACATTAGTATAGCAGCGATACTAACTAACTTTATTATTTAAAGGCGTAAATATTTCTGAAGCGTATTGCAGATCGAATTACTCAAATGTAAAAAATACAATGAAATTACTTGTCAATAATATAAAATATAAAAAGTCATTTTTGTAATATAAAATATTCATGAGCCTCATAATATTATTATGCGGTTATATATTTCGAACTGTATTTTAATCGTGATAACGATAAATCTGGGTTTTTAACTTATAAATGGCAGATCATAGAAAAGATATGCCGTAGAAAAGTATATCTGACAATGCTAGCAATGCTTTCTATATCATGCATTCATAGTCTCATAGAATAGTTATCGTTAAATTCATGATTTATAATAACAATGTTACGTAACATAGCAAAATTAAAGTAAGTTTCCAGACAAAAAGTACAATAAACGTGTCTAATAAAGCGCTCGCTGTGACATAATGAAATGTTCTTTGACGCGGCGGTGCTTGAAGAACCCGCAAGGTCGCATAAGCCGTTAGGCGGGCCAGGCAGAAGAGACGCATGGTAGAGGTTACTAAGCAATACCTCACACGTTAAGTATCGTAAGAACGGGAAATTATTTTATTAAAACAATTTGTTCTTATTTTATTTAAACTCACAACATTAAATACAGTATCTTGAAAGGAAAACGTGGTAACAATATAATGATTTATTTGATATATACAGTGATTATATCACTATCAGACAAGCAAGGGAATATTTGTTTGAGGCTGTAACGTTATACTTGTTTGAATAATGAAATAAAGACTAAACGTGATTTAAAACGTAACATAGGGTATGTAATTTGAAACATAAGGATCGGTTATGTAAAGTTAACTAGGAAAATAGCGCCGCGTTCAGAGAATATTCTCTCCGCGCCCGGCGTACCTTCTACATAATCTGCGCCTTTCAACTGCCTTATCTTTATTAAGAAACTAAGTTTTGACTGCAGAATTCGTCAGGTTAATAAAGGTTGACGAATTCTGCAGTCTAAATAACCCCATAGTTTTGAAGTCACACGAATAAGGCACCGAACGAATCATGAAATATAATTTATGCATTATTCACCGACAAGTCAAAATTAAGTCTAAGACGTTAGCCACTTTAAGATACTTTTTTATAAACAAAGTTTACTTCGCGACATTTTCCTTCACCTTTAAATCCTGTGTACAAATGATATGTACATAATACCAAAAACTCTTATGTTCCTAAGGTGAAAATACAAACCGTACCCTCAGATAAATAAAGAAGGTAGATCTATCATTCCTAACAAAAAAATGACGCCATTTTCAAAATGGTCGGGCTATAAAAGTGATTATGTGAGGGTACATATACAAAGGTGCTGACATGAAACCACGCTAGTTCTGTGTAAATGTGTGCATACAAATACATGAATGCAGCGTGTTTTTTTTTGGCTTCACTCAACTACAAGGCGGTGAAGAATCTACCTATTTTATTTATCTGAGACCGTACCATTGAAAATTGAATTTTCCTCACATGTTACTTTTTAAACAAACAGACAAAATTCGTCACCGTTGAAACACCAGTATCTGTTTCAAGTTATAACCACCCATCAGACCGTCTATCAGACGGTAAAAAAACAAATGCAATTTAGGTTCGGCGCACTAAATTGCCGGCAGTAATAACAGTCCAGACCACAATTACGTGTAATTGAAAACGGAGTGGTCGTTACGGCGCGGTGTGACGTCAGCCTGGTGGCGATTTGCACGTGTTTTACGAGATGGTTTGATTGTAGACATTTTTGTTATGGGCTCTGCTGACTGTCAGTTGGTTTTAATTTTTGTATGTTTATTGTGATTTTTATTTTATCTCTGCACATCTGACTTTTTTGTTGACGGGGTAATTTTTAATAACGGTTTTATGGGGGAAAACATAAAAAACCTTTGATTATGTAGAATTGTAGACTTTTTACTGCATGACCTCTCGATGGCCTTCCTTGGTCCTACGTAGAGGACTCCGAGATATCCAACGGAATATAACCAATCGTAAATTGTTGTACAAAATACATGGTTTGAAAATAATTTTCGATTTACAATTTTTATGTTATTTCAGTAATAAAGAAGCATGCAGTGAAGACACTGCAATACATAGATATTTGTAATAGATTTCAAATATTTTAAATCTGCCTGAAGAATGTAACACGCGTAACTACCCCTGGGTATTCAGTTTAAACGCCCGGTTAGTGTAAGCTACACCCTTTAAAGCAAAACGTAGGTTGGGGTCAGCCATGCATTTGTTTCTAAGTCATTGGTTAGTGCTCAAAATTTTGGCAACCCCTAAAGCGCACCCTGTGGCACCCTTCACACTTCACTTTCAAGTGCAAAGGGTACGAATGCATTCTCAACCAAACAAACCACCTAATAAGAGTGGAAGGTGTTTTTAAAATGAGTCTCAAATGCTGAGAGTTCAAAGCTTGAGTGGAATTTGATTGGAATTGGAATTTCTCAGGATTTTCCATATAGATGTCATACTTAGAGGATGGGCCAGCCTAAAATAGACACATTTTAGAAAAAAAAGAAAACAAATGAAGCTACCTAATCTAATAAAGCGATTAGAGAACGATAACTATAAGTTTGTCATCTTCCCTCTTTTATTATTTGTTGGACACTCGCACAGACAGGCTGTCTATGGCCCTTCTACTTTAAGTGTGATGTCTCTATGGGAATTTCCCTCTATTTGTTGATAGTAAATGGGTTACTACGTAATTTATTTTAATTGTGAAGGTTTATTATTATGAGTGTAATAAAAAATCAAAAGTACCAATCCAGATAGTACGGTGGTTTAATAATCTTTTTTCTGAGACGATCCATGCCCAACAGTGGGACCGAAGTAAGTAGATGATGACGAAACCGCTTAATTGTTTCCCTACACCCACATACCGCCTAAACGCGCTCCGAACAAAGCACAAACGCCCCACTTTCCACGAGAGCTTTTGTCTCGAGTGGTTTAATTTTTAATTGGGTATCACTCTTTCGAACTGAAATTGATTCTTGACCTTTTATATAACTTATAAATTGCCAGCGCTAGCCCAAAGGCTTAAAAAACATTTAAAATGTTTGGTTGGAATTTTAAATGATGATGTGGAAATACTAGCTGTTTATCTATATCTCTACTATCTTATACTACCATTTTAGATGTTACGCTTTAAGTGATTTCTTTTAAGATTCCTATGTGAAATTAAGCTAAGTTTTTACTAACTCTTTTTTAATTAATTTTTAAATTAATTAATTATAATAATAGATAATCACAGTCCAATAAACGCTAGACATTAAAGAAAACTAACATAAAACCGTAACAGGTTAAAAAGAGAATCCGTAACGATGACAAAGAATGGAAAAGAAATCGGAATTGAACATCGGCTTTGTGTACTCGCTTAATTTGCTTTGAGAATCGGAACAAACAATTCCACAAATAATACTTGTTCCCGTTCACTTAGCCTAGGCTTTTATTTAGTTAAAGTTGGCGCTTGAGGATTTTAAAATAATGGAAGTTTTATGTACATTTTATGTTATTTTCAATTGCCGTTTGTTATTTATTTTCAATTTTATTTTATGTTTACAGTAAGTGGTGCTACTATGCTTTGTATAATGCTTTCTGCTTATAATGTCACTTTTATGTACCGACAGAATTTATCTTTATATAAGCATCAAACGTCGTAAGCTTACTAAAACCTTGCTGCCGCCCATGAACATTTGCGATGAATTTTAAATAGATTGAGTGCTATTTAAGTGCATTTTAAGCGTTTCAACTTAATCTTCAAAGGTAGCACTGCATCTGTGGTTCATCTTAGGTTGATTTTCAATCCTATTTAGAATACTATACAAACTTGCTCTTTCATTTAAAAAAAAGGATTTTCTTACGAAAATTTTATTTCTTTTAAAATCAGTCTTTCGCTGAAATATCTTCTGTCACATTAAAAGCACCAAGTTTCTTAACAAGTCTGAATTGAAGCGGGTTTAGAATGAAGAGAAATGGCATATTCCGTCCATTTGCCGTCTTGAGATTGTGCTGGACCCGAGGTCAATGTACGAGCGCCCGTTGACAGCCTCTAAGACCCTTTTTGTTCCCGGATTAACGCCTAGACCTCTGGAGTGCAGAATTGATTTAAGATGCCCCGAATGGAGCTGGTCGTATTGCACAAAGCTTAGGACAAGGTTCTTGTTTCCCTGTGATACCGTTTATTTTCTCGATTTGTATTATACTGAATCTCAGATAAATAAAGTAGGTAGATCTATCATTCCTAACAAAAAAATAAGCCATTTATAAAATGGTCGGGTTAAAAAAGTGATTATATGAGCGTAAATAAACTAAAGGCACTGACAAGAAACTACGCTAGTTTGTGTAAGTGTGTGCGTATAAATACAGGATAATAGTTTAATAATTATATTTATAATAGTTTTTTTGGCTTCATTCAAATACAAGGCAAGGTGAGTAATCTACCTATTTTATTTATCTGAGTACTGAATTCTACTTTTTGTTAATCTATTATCATTTTCGTTACTGAAATTCTTAAATTATCTTATTTCTTAAGTCTTCTATCTCAATGAAAAAGAGATCATGATAAGCTGGTTGCCGTACGTACCTTGGTGCACTTTATGCATATAACTTTCAAGCATAGGTATACCTACTATAAAATTATGGTAAAATTACACACTACACACAATTATCACTTTCTACACTTAGCGCGACACTAGGTTTTTTCCGGTGTCGTGGGTGCTATGATCACACAACACCCATACCCAGAACAGAAATCAAAATCCATCATCATACATCTATTTGGCCAGGAATCGAACCCGGAATCCATTGCGTGTCAGCCCGGTATGGTAACCGCTCGCCCATCATCTAACCCACAAACTCGATTTTTGCATTATTCTACGAAGAATTACTTAAGGATCGGGTTAATGAACCGACACACGTTGACAGGCTCTAAGGCCGTTTTTGTTGGCGGCTTAACGCCGGCCTTCAGGCGTAAAGGCGGTAGTCTGAAGCAATTGATTTAGGACTCTCATTAAACTGGACGTAAAAATGTATGAGACACGTAAGTGATAATATACTACAAGAGATACATGTGACGCTATATGTAATCTTACTATAATATTTATTTTTACAATACAATTATACGTAAGTATTTTCCCCTTGCTGTGCTCAGTAGTGGGATTTAACGGGTAGCAAACAATTATTGCTTGAGTTTGACCAATTTCGATTTAAAATATGACAAGTAAAATATTATGGTAGTTATTTTCATCTTTTGACTGCAGTGACACTATCTTCAAACTAATTTGAATTCATTTCTGTATTTGCTTTCATGGTGTTGTTGGGATAACATGAGGCGTTCCAATTTATTCTCCAATTCTCTCTCCTCTGTAGCAACACATTGGTGATAGTTCAGTTATTGTTGCTAATACTCATAGGAAGTAGTAAGGTCTTACTTCATCTGCAGGTTCATTTACCGCTAGTATAAGAATAAAAAAGTTAAAAAAAATCAAATAATTCACTTTTCCTATTAAATATTTCTATAAGTGAACAAAGTTCCTTCGCAAAAAATGAGCCAAATCATAACCATCTTTTAACTCTGCGAGGGTAAAAATAATGTAGGAAAATAATCCATTAAGACTTTTTTAATTTTCCAGACTTGGCTGCGAGATCGAACTTCTAGATGTCTGGGATGCTGCTCGATCTCGTTTGAGGATTAATATTGTCAGCGGATAACTTTGAGAGTGGAAATAAATGGATATCAAGTTTTGTAATTACGAGACTTATTAAGATATACCTAAAGGACTTCATTTGCATAGATTATGAAATATTAGAACTTTTTACGAACTTGACAACCCCCGGTGGAGCGCTTACCATACCGGTGGGTACCATACGCAGTGGGTCCCGAGCTCGATTCCCGGTTAGACATGTATCTGAATGGTAAGTTTAGATTTTTGTTGTGGGTTTGCGTGTTTGCGTATTTGTCTTTGTGTGTCCATGGCACGAACGACACAGGAGATAATCCTACTGTGGGGATATGTGTGTATAAACCGTCCTTTTTTATTTAAAATAATCGTAATTCTATCAAATGATTCAGTTATTTACCTAAGGGAATAGAAATGTCAATTTTTAAATGTGCATTCGCATATTAACTTATTCATGTTACAATCGCAACTTTATTTATGCTGGCCACTAATCTTTTATACCAGGGAAAATATGAAGCAACTCGAAAGCTTAATATGTACATTCAGTTCTCTTCGAATTTATCCACTCACTTTGGTAGTGTTAAACTTATCCAAATTCCTTAGAATTTGTGGATAATTATATAATACCTTCTAGCATTAAACTCAAGCATATCAGTCACTCTGCTTACGATTGCTACATGATTCTTCAGTATAGATAGAAATTGTAGAATACCCTATCTACACATAAACTATTGGCTATTGATTGGCTCTAGCTTTGTGTCGGTCATCAGAGGTACTGTGTTTAGGCCAATCAGGGAACTGTATATGTTGCGGTTTTAGAGCGAATCAAACTAAAATTCTATATGACAAATTGTAGCACATTGACACAGGCCGTCAATCGTGGTTTATTTTTGGATAGCATTCATTCACTGATACTCACGAGAGAGTTCAGTAACCATGGGACAATCCTTAATCAATCTGGAACGACCATATAACTTCGGCTTCAATAGACCAAAAGATGAAATAACTGCAGCGGATATAGAGACTCTCTGACTAAGTTTCAGAGTTAATTATTAAAGTCAACATTTTTTTATTAAACCGGTAACCGCTGGTTTTAAGAACAGAAGGTTCCGGATTCGATTACTGACCTTCTAAAAAAATAAATGAAGAATTTAAACACACCAACCTAGATTAAAAGTGAATAAACAAAAACCGATCGACTTTTTCAAAAATAAAAAAACAATAGTATGGCCTACGACTTTAAATGCGACCCTTGTAACATTTTGTAGCGAATTACATTCAGCGCTTAAATTTGAATTTCAAATTAGTTTAACCGTTGGTGATGAACATTTCATTATAATATGCTAGTTGTCAATTGTACTCTAATTGAGTTAGGACTAACTGCATTTAGCGGAATTACATTTTGTCGCATTAAAGCTAATGTAATAGCATTAGCAAAAATATATAGTTGACCGAACAACTGATTGTAACTATTGCTGTAATTGCTGACGTAATAAACAAAATGTTCATTGTAGTACACAATTGTTAAATTTTGATCATATTAATAGTTACATTATTAGTGTAGTAAATGGTCCATTAAATGAGCAATCCTTTTGTATCCTGCGGGATGTCTATAATCAACTCCAAATAAAATGAAAGGCTTACTTAAGATTAGCCAAAGATGTGTTGCTAGTCCTGAATACTACATAAAACGTCCCGGATAATCATATATTTCCACACTATAGAAATCAAAACATAACAGATCTCAACACTAACGTTCTTAGGTAGAAAAAGGTAAAGGGTTTTACCACCTTTCAGAAGTCCTCCTTTTTGAAGTCCGTTAAAAATAGGTTTACTTGCATACAATTTTCAATAAATTGTGTTAATAAGTTATGCCTACTTGATTATTCATGACTTAAATACTAAATCAAAAACAATTAGTGTAACCAGGCGAATTAAATTATAGGTATTAAATCAAACATGGTCACTGTCCTTTGAAAACGTACGAGCGTTTAAGTTTCGCTGACGTCAGCTTGATTCTATTACTCCCCTAGTGAGGGCATTAGTAGTAATAGAATCAAAATAAAAGCATGTCCGAACTGCATTCAGTAATACAATCGCCGTCCAATGAATGGAATTCGGTGCCGCTTTGAAGTCCCGGCGTTAGGTACTAATTGAGTTACCTACTTTGTTTCAGCTAATGAGTCCGAGCGGCTACCTCTACGGGGAATAGTCACGAATAGCGCTTATAGAGCTAATGTTTTGAAAAGTAAAATCAAAGGACAAAGTAAGTGTTGAGAAACATCGAATTACGAAAAATTTAGACGTTTGTATGGTTTACCATTATAACCTCGTGTGCGCTCAATTTGTACGTGATCGATAATTTTTATAAAATAAATAATGAGCTTTAAATTTTAGTCCATTGCACTAATGACTTATAATTTGTGTACTAAATAATTAATATTACATAATTTAGCAATAACATTATTTTGACCATTCTTTCTTTCATTTCCGAAGATTTGAAATATAAGCCAGTTTTATCTACAACAATACATACATCTTAAATCTAAATTTAATGATTGAATAATTCAAGTAACTGCAACTTTATTTAATTTAGTAAGTCCAACGATAAAATTATTTTGACACGGAGAAGTTTCGTCGTCATAACGTTTCTCTCTTAAATTTTTTACTTCATGTTCTTTTAAATTATCTTCATTTGTAACTTTCTTTTCTCCGTCCGTAATAAGTTCTGTAAATTTATTGTGCTCACTCTATCTTTTAAATTAAACGTCTTAATGAACCGGACCATTTGAAAGTATTACTCTCGGTTGATTAAAAGTGAAATATTTTGTTTTATACGTCTGTTGAGATTATTTCTAGAGCTAAAACAATGTTTTCATATCTTATTATGAAGAACTACATATAGTCTTATTAATATTTTGTGTTGCTTTTAATTAAGATTATAATCAATATAAACAACCAAAGTAAAAATGTTTCAAAAGAATTATCTCAAACAATTTTAATATTTAATTCTACAAAACAGACCTTAAAATCCAGGTGTACATTTAAAACTATTC
The DNA here is from genome assembly GCA_018251915.1 of Urbanus proteus proteus. Classification (NCBI taxonomy): domain Eukaryota; kingdom Metazoa; phylum Arthropoda; class Insecta; order Lepidoptera; family Hesperiidae; genus Urbanus; species Urbanus proteus. The sequence goes on from DWPV01004274.1 coordinate 10,248, forward strand.
CACTCCAGACATAAAGTTATAAATCCGCTTTTATCCGAGTAATCATAATTGCATTTGGACGGTTGCAACCACGATTTCACACTTCGGAAATACTACGTCTGTCTCTCTTTTATCTAGAATATTAGAAAGGGACGTGACTATAGATCGAACGGCACGATCGTCAGCGGCAGCCCGCCAGTTCTGCAAAGTTTTCACATTACCATAACCAAGGCTTTTGTGTTTGGCTTCCGTTAAGTTATGGCCACAGTTTGTTGATTGTAATCTATTAATTTTGTTTCCCTGTTTATCTTCAGGACGCCTTTAATTGAATCACGTAGCTTGCCGTACCTCTTGGCGTAATGTATGGTAATATTAAATGCCATTTCATTTGTTGGGATCTTGCTAGCTAGTATTGTATTTTAGCAAAGTCAACCACAATAATGTTGTCGTGTTTCTTGGGTATAGCTAAAAAATCAAATTACTTTACTTATATGAACACTTTTATACCTATTTAGATGAATTGCAATGCAATTTGAAGTAGATACGGAAGTCATAAAAAGTGCTATTATTAAATAGTTTAATATTGTGACCATTTGCGTTCTAATTGTTCCTTTAAATCACTCTCAATTGATTAATCGTGATTAAAATAATTAATTAACAAATACTCAGTAGTAATCCAGGCTTTGTTTAATGAATTATGTAGCTTTGTGTCGTTAATGTGGCCTTCCGGTCAATTTGATCGGACGTTTGTTCCTTATGTCTCCTGTTTGGACCATTTAGTTCCCAATTAGCTGTGTGTTGTGTTTACTGTGAATTATTTACTTTATTAACACAATTCAAGACGTTTGACATTTATTTACTCAACATACACTATAGTGTCATTAGAATAATTGATTACCACCCCAATGATATCAAAAGATAAACTATAATTTATTAATATAATTATATATATCAAACATCATCACGATTACTTGGTTACAGAATTTAATTGTAATAACCGAAATTAGATCATTAAGATCGTTCATACGATATTCTAATTTCACTAATGTTGCAACGCTAATAGATTTTACAATCGGAGCATAATTGTATTAGTTGATATCAGAACGGATTAGTGCGGATCAGTGGGTTAATGATATAAGTCCAATCATAATGATGTTCGATTTGCTAACTGAATTATGTTCATAGCTATTAATGAAAAAGAAGATATCGTGAAATTGCTCTTATATATATTTTTTACTTTTTGATTTCAATGTAGACGTACCTATAATATTAGAAATATCAGCATTGTCTGAAATATCACCTAAAATAAATATTAAAAAACATAATGTATTACATTTTTATTAAAGAGTAACATGACGATGTTGTTTCATTTTGGAATAATGGATATTCACAACAATATTCATCGGAATATTGTCAGTTAAGCGGTTGACCTATTAACGTGTAGACTATACATGTCAGTATAAAAACCAATCAACGCGAACAACAAAGCCAATTTTGATTCGGCAGTCGCATCCATATTCTGTATACCCAGGCGACAGAGCTTTCTACTCGCGGTCCAACAAATGAAATTCTCGATCGAGACGAATGACTGCATCACTCTTTTTGCAAGTTTCGATAGCGGAGCTCCTATTCAACGGCGAGCGGAGCGAAATTCTTCTCCATAAAACATGAATACAGCAATTTGTACTTCGACATTTGCAGGATGTGTTTCTACGGCGCGAACTTCGAATAATGTGGAAATAGATTTATCAATGCAAAATGCATAAAACTTTTGATACATCTTTTGGATTTGTTCTTATTCTTTACATAAAGTACCTAATATTTATCTGTTACTTTTCTTATTTACTAAATATGACTGTATAATTAAGTATCAAGATTGATACCTTTTTCTTTGTAATTTATTTACGTCTCTATACATTTCACCTGCAAAGATCAACATTAACATAAGCGTCAGTATAGTCAAAAATATTTGCTTACTTTTTTCGTCTTCTAGTCATGAGAATTGTTTAATGTTACTCACTTTTTCACACTTATTACCCATCCATATTTCTACTTTGCAAGTCATTCTAAAAGAACTTCCAACACAGTAACACACTTCATTACGAAGTTCCCTAAAAATCGCAATCCGGCTTTTTCCAGTCTTATTTCGGATGCAATTTCGGGAGCAGCGAAATCATTGTGGAGTTCACGGAAACATAACGAGCAAAGTTGGAGCAAGTTGGTGCAACGGAACAAGAAGCAACACGTAACGAGAGTTGGGTGTGTGTGTTAGATTTGTAAATCCAGTGTTAATCTTTACTGGCCTATTTCAAAAGATAAATGAAGTAGGAACTTCAATTAACATTGTTCTGAATAACGTTACATAGGAAAATATTGCACTTTTCATCCGGCATCAAACCCAGATCCCCTTATAAATAGACTAGTATCGTAAAAAGTCACTGTAACTGCAGCAACGTCAGGAAAAGCAGCGAAGCACTCTGAGAGTGGTAGATGCCTATATAAACGTACATAATATTACACAACATACAAGTTCTTTTGCATTTATTTAGTATGTTACTCTTCTAATATATACAATTACAGCCCAGCACTTTAAAAAGCTATTCGCTTCTAAAGTAAAGCCATAAATTCAGAAGTAACTTTTAGTATTGTAATAAGACTTTCGTGTTTATTTCCATACTCTTATTGCCTTTTAGCTCACATTAGGTAAATAGCTCGCAAATTTAATAATAGACCTTTGCTTTAGCGTATTTTTAAATTAAAACACATTTTATTACGTGAGTCGTGTGTTCCATGGCTTGATGAAATTTGCATTCATTAGGGGAGTGGTCGACGGCCGTGAGGGAAATGTCAACGGGTTATTCTTTAAGAGCCATAGACTTAAATCTACAGATAATATCCAATATAATGCAGAAATTTATGACCAAATAAATGAGTGAATATACTCAATTGTAATTGTAATTGTAATTGTATTTAGTGTAGTTGAGGATATAGAACCCGCTATATAAATAGAAGAAATGTAAGCCGGGATACTTAATACGATTTAAGTAACATGAATATTAAATTAAATATAATAATATCATGAGTTAGATAGATAATTAAATTAGTTTATAAGAGAGAAAATTTGAGTTTATGGGGATATCTAGCAATTTAAATCTATGTTAAAGCCATCGTAATAATGAATGAGGCTCTATTCAAGTTGCCTTGTAATGAAACTGGAAATACTTAGATCGAAGTTTTAAGTGGAGCTAATTAAAATTATCATATTTTTATGAAAATGAAGTGCTTATCAAATGCGCAGTCTACTGGTGAAATGTCAACGTAGCTTTATTGGAATCATAGTTGTAAGAGACATTTTTATTAAGTTTGAAGATCTATTATTGTAGTGTGGGTTAAAGTATAATTTGTCCATAATATCTGACTTTTTCTGATTTTCCTTACCTATTAAAGAACAATTATGTGTTTTTACGACGACTCGCGTGGCGGAATGGTTACCGGTTCGATTTCCGGCCAGACAGACATCTAAATGATGAATTTAGATTTCTGTTCTGGGTCTGAATGTTTATGTATTCGTGTATGTATGTGTCCATAGAACCCACGATACAG
>DWPV01004275.1:0-13828 GCA_018251915.1 Urbanus proteus proteus
AACAGATTTTTTTGCTATCTGTCGAATAAACCTTATCTGTCTGTTTATCTGACTATTGAAAAATTAGCCCTTAGTAAACATAATTGCACAGCAAAATAATATAGTAACATTCATCTAAACATTACATGCTACTTAAGCGAAACAGTCCATTAAATAAATAATTTCGCTTACGACTCTTGAAGTATTGCAAACGTATTTCTTTCTGACAAATGGCCTGATTGACTTGAGTAATAGGTAATAGGAGCATTATGATATAGATGATATTCTTATGACGCTATGCTGTATTGTTTGTAATAGAGCAATGAGACTTCGCTCCAGAGAATTGGAAGTTTATTTTATTCAGTAAAGAATAAAACATATCTAACTTCAGAGATATTTTTCTGTTTTTTATTTCTGCAGTTTCTTCGACATTTTCCGAGTCACTACAACCCAAAACACCAATAACACCAATACTTGACTGGAATACCATCCATGGGCAACATATACAAATACATCTGTGGACTATTTTCAGGAATAGAAAATGGACTTTAATTTGTTATTACTGAAAAGTTGATCATTCCTTGATTGTTATGTACCAGCTACCATTATCTTCTTACAGTCTATTATATTTAGATTCATTATAATTGCTTATATTCCAAAGGTTTTTCTTATTTTATCTTAGTAGTTACAAACTAACGCCGCTAGACTATACCAGCATGGACTGGTTGATGTGTTTCGGCTACACTCTTTCCTCATTAGGGTTTAATGTGGCCATGTTGTGCAAATTGCGCGTGGGTGTGCCGCATGAATGAATTTCGCGACTCACTGACATCACTTTGCCGCTGTATACCTGCGCACGCCGGTTTCAGTAAGGTCAGTCATTCTGATTTGGTTTAACCCTGTTCCCATATATCATGATTGTCATTGTACAGTTCAGATGAGGGTCCTTGATTCCAATTGTAGTTTGATTAAGTTATTGCAATGCAAGTTGTTTTATATGAAGAGTAATACAAAAAACGGTACGCTATAATATTAAACTAGTGAGACAATAGATTTACCAATAGATAAAATATTTGTTAGTATTTTTTATAAGCCATAAGGTGTTCAAGCATAAAACACAAGCTTTACTAAACCAATTTCCAATTTCTTTTGATACCGTTAAACTTATCTGGTAAGATAGAGAAAATAGCTGATAATGTATTTAAAGTAAAGTAAAACCTAAATAAAAGCACCCATTTTTCAACATGTAGTAGATAAAAGCAAGCTGCAAGCGAGCGGCAAATCAAATGAGATTTGTGGCGGTACACCGCTACGCTTCCTCGCTGAATTGCAGATTTAATTTTTCTCCAGCTTATCTTGCTCCCTTGTGGATTTTAAATGAACCACATATATTAAAGGGACCATATACATGTATTATGCTTGTCCGAGGTCTATTTACGCTGGGTAAGTTATGCGACCTATTTCTGCCGTGCGGAGTATAATAGTTGGGGAAATTTCAGGTACGAGATAAGATGGGTATTGTGCTCCCTCAAGCCTCAAAGAGCAATATATCAATGGCCATTGACAAATTAGTTGAATAAAAGTGTGTCCCTATAATTTATATTTTTATACTATTCTTATAATAATATTCATATGGGCTTATGTGAAACCCAGAATCATTCTAATTTTGGGAAATTTTGCTCCTGTCTGTGTGTTTATAAATATCCGTTAACATATCCGTTAGCATCAGTTTATAAAGAATGCTATTCAACAATGGTTACGTACCTATTTTTTTGGTATATTGCTAATTCCGCTGATTCAAGTTACATGTTATTACACTTTCTTTTAATGTAACGGATGAAATCGTCAGGAAACCTTTTATGTGACTGAGACTTGTTCTACTAGTCACGTTATGACTGATCTGTTCCTAGCCGTGGAACAGTAATGGATTGATAATAATAATGCTTGCTCATATACAAAATTAACGTAGGTTTTCTTCGTCTTTATTTACCCGTACCGAAGAGACTGACTGGCGCCTTCCTTGGCACACTTCAAGCCAACAAGTAGTACATATTTTCTTTTTTTCCTAAGCTTATTTGCAGCCTTACCTAGTATACCTCAATCCGATTATGATTATTCTGTAATTGTACGCGTCTTGCAAAGACATGGTATTACATGTTATAACTGCATATGTCAGAAGTGGTATCGATGTGCAAATGTAGTTGTAAATAAAAACGTGTATACAACGTATTACAACATTTATGTGTTTCATTATAGTTTATTATTATAATGTAGATAGTTATCGCATAAGTAACAACGGCTTGACATAAGTAATTTTATGGTTCGACTGTGCTGCCTATTTCCACCTTGGAAAAACATTTTTCTTGTTACCAACTGTTATCAGGCAATATCCAGCAATGGCAGGGTAAAGGATGGATCAATGAAACCAGAAATTGATCCCGAATTATTTTGGGTTAAATAGATACCTTTTCTTGTAAAAAGTTACGTTTATCGTAAAATTGAAAAGCGATTTATCTTTGCGTAAATGAACCGTTAAATTCGATTAACCTCTCAATATTGGGAGGCACAAATATAAATATGCATAACTAAAGAATTGCCTAAGGTTTCCATTTCGCTCAAATCAGCATAGAAGCCCAAAAGGATTTTAAATGCCGCAGAATCTCGCAAACCTTTTATTTTTGTTCTCCACGTAAACAAAGTCCAATAGCTGGTGGTGGTGAGTACCTATATATTTTAATTACTCCCACCTCATAGTAGCGTTCGTGCTAGTTTCCATTAAAGATAAGGAAGTTGTTTATGTCCTGCCGTAATAACCAACGAAAGAAATTGCTGTAAGCCTCACACCGTCCATGGTTTCATAGTAAAGTATAGCACAATTTATTGCATAACTGTATTGTTGTTTATTATCATTACGTTAGACAACACATTCTATTAGCTATGCGACGCCGCCGTGTGCAAGTTATGATAATATCTTATACGATAATATTAAATATCAATATTTAGCAGAGACATAATATAACTGTAAACTGTGCGCGTTCATACAATGAAATTTCTTAATTGAAAAGACATTGAAAATGGTACCGATTATGAAATGTGCTTGTGTGTTACTTGGAGAAACTTGTAAGTAAAAATACTGATTATAGTATTATTACGGAGTCCGCTTAAGCAAGAAGATCTGACGAAGACATACGAATAGGTAAGTATTGGCTTTGATACACTACACACACAACGATACAATAATGGTTATTTGTACTTAATTGTTGTCAGAATAGTTATGTTTATATCATAAAACAATTAAATACTTTTATATCTGCTACCATATTTAACATTACTAACATATGACTGGTGCTCGTTTCCTGATGTGAGATCTAGTTCTAGGAATAACAATATACCTGCACATAGTCGTAAATACGTTAAGTACATAGTTATATGAAGCTTAATGTATTCGCACGTGACGAGTCAAGTTATGTTAATTACAATTACCTCAATATTGCATAACCATAATCTATACCTATCTTAGGATCCGATTATAATTATACTCAAGTAGAAGATAGAACTAACGTTGGTTTATAATGTAATGATTAGCAATCGAGAAATAAGGAAAAGGAATAAGATATATTTAATATCATAATTAAAACATTATATTTTCCTTTGCTCAATTAGGAATCAAGTGGTTTAACTAGAGATATAGTTCTTTCCAGCATGAAGAAGGGATGTGTAAATGGTGTAATTTATCAACCGACAATCGACATAGAAATATCAAGTATTCATATGTCAGCAATAAAACGTTTAAATCCTAAATACAACACAAATAATAATTTTAGGTCATAGAATTTTAACAACAGTAGATACGAGTTATTGCAACAAAAGTGAGTCATATATTTAAAAAGGTATGGAGAATTGCGTAAAAAGGTTTATACATATCTAAAAGATAAGGTATGAAGGTTTCAAAAATATGTCATTTTCTACAAATATCGGTGTAAGTAGACAAATAAGGGCTACAGTCATGGACAAAGAATCCAAGTGAATAGCGTTTCAGAAATTTCGGTAAGGTAGATAAATATTGACTAATTAAAAATAGACCAATATTGTGAAAGTACCAAAGTAATTGATGTAAACTGATACACATAAAATATTTCATGGCGATAAGAACAAACCAATCCAGAGGAGACGAGATTATTTTAACAGCATCAAGATGAAGAAATTATAGAAGTCATGTTAGTTGAACGTGCAAATAATACAAACACATGATCAACGGTCCCTGACTCTGATCTATTAGTGCAAGTGTACTGCAGTTAGAGCTGGATTTGATTTTGGCCTTTGGACCTCTAACAAGTTTATCTGGTACAAGCCGTGACTCAAGAGGAAAGGAGCAGTTAAGCTTAATCGCAATCTTATGCGACCGCCGAATTAGTGACAAATGTGTCTGCTAGGAACAGCCTTGACTAGACTTGTGCGTAAGGGTTATTTAACGCTTAATTACGAAATGAGTTAGACAATACGGGATGAATATGTTGCATCATTTTACACTCTTTCTTAAAATAAGCTCTAGAATTGGATTAAAGAGACGAAAATTCGTAAGTTAAAGATAATAACCATAGATAGAAATATGATATATAGAAATGTGGAAAATTGAATCAACATTACGTTGAGTGAGAAGAAATTGTAGGTTTTTATAGAGCACATTCTTCTTCCAATTTCATTTTATTGATTCCCGATATTTTAATATAATGCATGATATCTGTTACTTATGATTATGGTTTCCATATTACCTACTAAATGTTTTGATTGAATCATAAACACTATGGAATACCTTCTACTGCTTCAATTAATAGATACACGTGTATTAAGTACACTTGAACCTATAGAAAATATACTTACCAAGACTAATCTGAACTTAGTCATCGTTGTAACACCATGTAATGTTGCAGAAGAATTTATTTAAACATACGAGATACTTCATAATATTTTGACTTTTATGACATGTGTGGCAGTTTGTACACACGAGCGTACAAAAAGCGAAGGAAGCAATAACGGTTTTATTGAATGCAATGGTCCGAAGGTGACTTAGTTGAACACAATACACCCACGCGGAGCAGTACAAACTAGACTAAACTAATCTCATGAACAATCGCGAACTTACAAATAAATGTAATTTAAAAATAATCTTAAATTTGAGAATAGTGATAACGTGAGACATTGAAGTAATAGCATTTGCAAGTGAACTCATTATACTAATTATATTTATATCAATGATCGATATGTTAATTCTGAAGTAGGTAATAAACCATAGGTTTAGAATGAGTACCTTCAAAGGAAATCTAAAGTGTAATATTTTAATTAAAATGACTGTATCAAAATGCTAGGATTTACATATTTTTAAAAAAGCTCAGGTATTTATTTTTCTTAATCTGATTTCTTCCCCCAATAGTTTCTTTAATAATACTCTAATCTTATCTGTCTCTTTTCTTAGAAGACTACGAGTTAAAATCTTAACAATGGATTCACATAGAACTTCGTAAATCTGTGAGGCTAGTTATCGAATAATAGACAAAATAAGGATATTTTTGGTAGCTTTTAAATTGTTCAATTTGTATGAAGCAAGCATACCTAAGTATTTTAAACGTGATTTTTTTCATCACTCATCATTTAGATATTGAAAATTATTCCTCTTCATCTTTGATTAATCACAATCTACCTACAACAAGAACTACAATATCAAGAAGTCATCTGGCGATTGAATAAAATCTGATATTGCTGCTTGCAATAAATCATAGTTACGTAAAAAGGGTCCGAAACAGGACGTCCTGACTCACGTAGCAACTATTCTTGAGGCAGGGGTTTCGCGTTACGTCACCATATCGCTCGCTCATACTGAACAGACTGACTGGCTCCTAATGTTCCATCAACTATGTATACAATAACTGTACAACCAGAACGTGCTACAGGAAATATATTGCAGACGGTTATAGTATGTATTATCTTTTACTGAAATTTGTTCAGCTCTATACCATCAGAAAGCTACAGGTCTCTTAAGTCTCTACGATTATTAATCAGGAAAACTATAGTTTTCAAGTGTTTTAGAGTTAAATCGTTTTATATAACTACGTTGAATACTATCCACTTGACAACAGCAAAAAATGTCAGATATAGAACAGACGTGAATAAAAAATCAATTCCAATTGCACGCGGGCAAGACAGACCAAGAAATACAGAAGCTTTCCTTGGAAACGATTTCGCCCGAACTAGGTTACCGAGGTAATACTAAAAACAGTCTACGTGGAGCGCGTCGTTCCATATAATAGTTATGTAACACACAGCAGTTCTGTCTAATCAATACGAAAGCACTTCATGTTGTAACAGGGCCAATGTACGAGAAAAACCTAAGAGTACTCCACTGGAGAGATCAGCTTTAAACCCGTCTTGGCACCGGTCTTTGCTAGCATTCGCATTATTCATAAAATGGCGGATGTATTCATCGAAAGCCGGATAGTGCGAGCTTAATCTATACTTAAATTCAAATATTCAGGCGCTATGACCCGACTTAAATGCTTTATAAGCCAAATTGTGTTCTTTGTTGGCCGTTACACCAAATAATCTATACTACAGTGAGGTTACGCATACTAGAAAACTATTTGGACGTAACACACGAACTTATTTGGCAACAACGGTAGTCGGAATGTGGAAAACATGATTTATATGTCCTAAAAATATATCCGAGTAAAGTAAAAGATAACTTGAAGAGTATTTCTCCCCTTTAATACCAAAAATGAAATGGCAAAAAGATGTAAAAGTACGGACATTATGATAAAAGAGAAGATAAGAAACAATAAATACACGCATTTTAATTTTAATACAAATATGACTCACCATTTGATTTCAAAATGCTTTTATACAATATCCACTATGGATACGGCAATTTAGTTGAGTTATGTAAGCTGTCAGTGTCATTTATGAAATTTGAAGACCATACGAGCATAAAGAATACGACAGTTTTATGGGTTTTGGCAATCAACTTGGCACAAGCAAGCTTCAAACTGAATACAGATGTGACGAATGTTAACAAAATCATAAAGAACGTTGATTTAAAAAAATATAAAATACCGTTTATCTTAAAATTAACGAGAGGATATACACACTTATTACTATGATGACATTATCATTGTAAATGAAATGACTACAACACATCACACGCTATAAACCATTAAAACGAATTAAAACACTATTAATTTACGGTACATCCTCATTTGTATCCATGGTTATCATTAAGGAAAAATGTAAAGTTCTAAGGTAATTAATAAAGAAAAAAATTAATATTCAAAGGAAAAAAAATTAATATTCAAAAGAAAAAATAACTTTTAGAAACATTTTTTCAACTCCTATAAATCCTATAAAAGCTGTCTGAACAAAACAAATCCTATTACGCTGTGAGAAACAAAATCAACAAGAACGTACTAAGAGCCTTATAAGTTCGTTAAACAACGTAGCCAATAATGCAATAGGGGACGCAATCTCGCTTCCAGAAAGTATGGAGGCAGTATTGACGCGACGTTGATCTAATAAGCCCGTCTCTTTACGACGGGCAGAATATATAAATAATACAGGACTGATTTTCGGGGCGTAGATAACTGTGTCAATGAGACACGCACGATAGCGCAATCCGCAGGACCGATCCATTTTTGTTTCAAGGACCGTAGACTCAACATACCCCTACGTTTGTAAGGAAAGCACTCGATAACACACACGTCAATCTTTCATGATCATTTGCGTGTATGGGCAAACAGTAGGGCGTGTTAACAACATCAACGTACAAAGCCGAATAAATAGTACCTACCTACAGCATTTCACAGAAGTGTAACAAAAATCGACTTATTCGCAATTCGGGCTAAACCTGATTTGCATATAGATTGACAACCTCGCTTTACTATATAAAAGTTTATTGGTAGCTTAATTTTATGATGACTGAGGAAAATAGATTTACTTGAAAAAGTGGGTATAAATAAAATGAATTCAATCTATAAAATTACAGACAGACCAATTTGTTCCTAATCGTACAGAGAGATGTAATTGATGTAGGCACTCGTATTACTTAATATAGCCAATTAGAAACCTGAAACTTACATTAACAGCGCGAATTTAAGAACAAAATGAGATATATTATTACGTCACTTAATTAAATGGCTTAATGTATTAATAGGCAAACAAATACATGGAAGTAAACAGATTACATTACTAATGAACGACAAAATAAACCACGTTTTATTTAGAGTATCGACACTCCTACCCCCGCCAAAATTAATCTCCAAAGTAAACTGACCTTCAACGTCTAATTGGTTCCGTTTGTTCCATTACTCAATGAGATACTTTAGGTATTTTTTCTTATACATAGCATAGAAGAAGCAAACCAACAAACAAGTCATCTGATGGTGAATGTTCATGCCCACCCATGGATATCTGTAATCTAATTAGATACTATTGGAGTATATCTAGATAGTATTGATACCCTAATGATGGTAGGCTACAGAAGTGTTGCAACACCTGAGGTCTGATAAGAAGTGGAAGTCTTCAAACCAGAAATATTGACACTGCATGTTAAAACCCTGAAATAGGTGTGGCCGTACCCAAAAGTCGAACAATTTTATTGATCCTATCCACATCCAACGAATATCGTGAACATGTTTTTTATTAAATTTGAATATGTAATTTACATAAAACGTAGGCAATAGGCATATAATAGATTTAGTGTTAAATACCGATTCTAGTCGATTCATCTTTACAGTAAATTGAATGAAACGAAATACTAAGGTGTGTCATGATTCAGCTGAATCTGAAAGGCATCTATCATCAGTGAAAGTAAACATCACAAGTGAAACTACATCGTTGATGTGTGTTTAAATATCCCTCGTTTGGATCCATTATTACACCCTATTCTATTTCCGACAAATGTCACGATGCCACCTTTGCCCTTTCGTATAAACCCGAACATTTTTAGTCCCGTACCTTGAAAGATATCTATGGATATAGAAATAAGCATGAGTACGCCAATATATCTGGCAATCTATACTTATTATTATAAAGCTGAAGAGTTTGTTTGGAAGAACGCGCTAACCTCAGGATCTACTAATTCGAATTGAAAAATATTTTTGTGTAGAATAGGAGTAGAGCAGTAATGGAAAATGTTGCAAAAACGGTAATGTCTAAGTATAATTGCCTTTTTACTTCTTTAATACTGGTTTAACTGCAGGGATCAGCTAGTAAGTATTGAATGTGAGTATTACAGAGTAAATAACATATAATGAGCAGATATATAATCACGCGTTCTTGTAGGGTTTAAACGAATTCCACTGGCAACTGAATCCCATTTCCAAACATTCAGTAAATCCGACATCTGTCCCCTTTCAGATAGGGTGAGAAAGACTGCAAAAACACTTTGGGTGGCTTACCGACCTTCATTGAATATTCAACATGGTGCCTCATGTTGGAAATGCTGATTCTAGTTGCACTCTATTGTCTACAATGAAACGAAATCTCGGTTTTATTCACATTTGTCGACAGTATTTTTAAGGTAGTGTATATTTCGTTTTTGGATTTTCAGTGGCTCACTCGGTTCACCTATTTCGGCTGTACAGTAGCAGTATTTACACGGCTTTGTTGTAATTGGAAAGGTGAGTTACAGAAGTTTCATTTACAGATGACAAAATACCCTGGGGACAGCAACGTATCACTGGTTAGTTTAGATAGATCTGTTATATTAGTAACAATCAGTGGGAGGTAATGACAAATAATACCACTACATATTTATTTCTTTTACAAAAAAAATATGATTATATCATACAGCGAATAAAGTAATTGTCGTAAACCTGTGCTTTAAACTAAAATGTTTTGAAATGACAAAATTTCATAACGTTCGAATTTAACCGCCCAAAACCGATGAAAAGCTTCAACCTTCAGGCGTACGGGCAATTTAAATTGCATCCAGCCGATCCAGCGAGCAATAAACCTAGTGAAAATAATAGGGTCGAGTTAGCTTTATTCGAAATCAAATATAAGATATTTTCTAGACTAGTCTGTTGGCGAACAGAAATTGGTAGCAGTTTGGCGCCGCTGCACGTAACTCTTGAAACATGCGACCGGATCGATGGTGACCCCTTTACCGACCGATGCACCGAGCCACGGAAAAGAGAGACAGAAGAGGAAGTGGCATAGGCGACAATTAGTATGGGAACAGCTGTAGCCAAACACATAAAAATCAGCACCTAATCGTATCCTTACCACTAAGAAACGTGCATTTTTATTGGTTGTTATCACCCATCAACGTGACATGTTCATGAAGTTAAAAAAAAATTTTACCCACAAAACAAAATTTACGTGTCTTGATGACTGGCAAGCACTGACGTTAAGTAGGCACAGCTATTCCTACTGATAGTCGCCTCGATTCACCCGCGTGCCAATTCCAGTTGTCTCTTTCTTTCATGCACCGAGCTATGACTGCCCGGGAAAATCGGTTCGCAGCCTTTATTCTTACTTTTCCAACATAAAATCTTTTTCAACTTAAAAAGCTTATTTCGCTGTTCTGTTACAAATTTAAAAGTTATCTCCGGCTCCATAGGGCACTAGAGACCAGACTTGACATAATTTTCACAAGCCTTTCATTGTACTTCAGTAGTTGTTTGACTTACAACTTACAATGGTATTGATTATTTTAACTAGTTCTGTATTCTTACGTAATTCACGACCATTAGTTGGTTTAAAGATAACTTCAATTACATACACAGTATTTTCTTTTCAGTTTTAAGCTAGAAAAAATGTTTCAGCATAATCATACATTACTCAAATTAAATGCATAAAATGTTTATGAATTAATACGTTAACACATCTTGCTTTGGGCACGTAGAATACGTGTTTAATTTAACAGTGTTGTCTCAACGAATTACTCTTTTATAGGGTAATAATGGCTCGTATCCACCCTTTATACGAATTTAATGGATGTCTACTTTCTGCAAGTTGTCTTGCTGGTGAGCGAAATGGAATTCTCCGTACAATTTCCATTTATTTATTGTTAAACTCGTGGGGAACGGGGAGCGGAATACGTAAACGCAGTGAGCGTGAGGCGATAGCGCTAACTCATTTTGCGAATTCAGTTTCATGTTTTGATCAATGTAATGTATCAATGTAATAATACACTTTCGTTGAGATAATATTGAAGGTGAGCAAAGGGCGAACGATAAACCAAGGCTTATTTAACGTACAGATTATACGTACGTTGTACTTTTTAAAAATGGGGACATCATACAGCATGCCATAAAATATGTAAAAGTCGGTTTAACAATTGGCAGCTTACATTTTTTTAAAAGATAGTCAATTTAACCTATAATGTCAATTGTACGGTTTTACCCCAACTTGGATATTTTCTTATGACTAACCTTACCATGCCTACCAATTCCAATTTCTTGTCATTAAACGCGCTTACATTAATGTACAAATTGACATAATTATATAAGTTGATATAATATATCTAGTAATAAAATAAAGTAGAAATAGAGATGAAAAAATAATATTACACTAAATTCATATTACGAATAGTGCAACAGACTGCAATATTGTGACAATTGTACCATTCATAGATTGTATGAAAATGGTAGATAGAGCGCACGGAACTCTACAGTAAAGGCGACAAAGGAAATACAGGTTTAATGAAAAACTATATTCTCTTTATTTTTGCCTTTGATTTCTTATATTTGAATATAAGAGCAACGGAATAAAAGACATTTCTTTAACTTCTCTCAAATTTCCATGAGTTATATAAAATAAGTAAACTTCTGTTCAGTCTATGCTGAAAAAGTTGTCACCTACTGCCGCCGATAAATAAAAAAAACACCAAAAATTCACCCCCAAATAGGAAGGAAACCTGTATCCAACTACGGATACATTGTTATTCCTATTTACTATCCTTCAGAACATAAAAACGCTCCATATAAAATATTTATTCTTTACCCCATTTAATCTCTACCACACATCAAGAACAAAGCGACGTGAGCGGAAATTTCCATTATTGGCTAGTTTCCGTTTACTATTCCTACTATTTTATTATTCCGTGGTTGTTGACAAGTACTAATTAATCATTGTAATTAAACGAATATCATTGAAAACAAAATAATGATATTGTCACGATATGTTTAAGCCTGCCATCCGGCGTTAACTCCGTAAGGGGTAGATCAGTGACCATCGCATGGGTATTTTGTACAATTTTATACATTTTTTGAAGCTGATGATGATAGAATCCTTTCGAAGACAGTATCACTAAATAACATCTGCCCTTTAACGACAGTTAAGCGCCATGTACTCTGGTATAAAGCATAAATATTTGTAGATAATATCCAATGGTAGGTAAATTTGCCACACCTATTTTTGCCTGGTAATCTGGATGTTGTAAGATGTATAAGGTCCAGATATTCATCTATTCGTCTTTGCGTGTCCATGACACCCACGAACCAGGAGAAAATCCTACCGTTAAGCGTATTTTATTATAAAAATCCGTATTACCTAAATCCTATTAGAATTTGCTCTCCTATATCATTACCTAAAGTCGCTGAAGTAATTAAAATTAATGAATTTACGCTCCGGATAGAAGCCAGTGGCAACTTTTTATTAATTTAGCTGTTAATTTACACCTTTTAGCTGCACCTTTACTTAAATAATATCAACACTAAAATCTTAATAGTGTCAACGATATTGAGTGAGGATAAAGACATTTGTTAGATTTTGAGACAATTTCAACGTCTTTTATGGATCATATCCCTTCAATTTTTTTATATGATGGAGGTAGCAAAAGTGCATGCAGTCCACCTGATGGTAAGTAGCCACTGCCGCCTATGGACATCTGTAAACAATCCCAGATAACATTACAACCTACCTGAGGTCGGTCACAGATGGGTTGCTACCCCTGAGGACTTAGTTGAAACACCTCGTATAAGTATGCCTTCCTTACCAAACCACAATCATCAAAAGATATGTTATAAAATAACATCATCAAAAATTCGGGATTATTTTATAGTTACCGCTAAACGCGCTCACAATTTGCTCGTAGTGGCATCTAGCGTAAGGAGTTAGAATTAACGAAACAGTAACCAAGCTGAACAAACCAGGCATTATCATGAACGTCATCAGCCCATTACTCAATGCAACTAGACCATGGCTATGTTTTTAGTATTTGACATAAGCAATTAGAGATAGGATCAATATAAACAATTTATAAAATGGAAATTGATTAATACTTTTAAAGTGTCACTCGAGTAACACTTAAGAGCAGGGAGATAAAAGTAGAGGTACCAATCTCATTCATCACCACCGCCTGTTCAATTTGGCCTTTTTAAAAATCCCCAAGCACAAACACGTCAGAGATAACTAACATTTAAAACCCGTCAAAATTAAATTACTTATACAAACAATTACAAGGACGTTTAGTTACGTCGCAGTAATTACTGAGCGTACCTACAACACGATAGCGATATAATTTGTAGCAAGTGTAGCAACGCACCTACATAGCACTTTCATGTAGCTGCAGTTAATTACCTCCCACATCAATCATTCATCCAGTAATGAAGCTCACGGAAGACCGGACGAGGCTTTCCGCAACGTAAATCATAAAATCACAATGTTAATGGGCTATCGCCGCACTATAATGTAATATTTGGGTAAAGGATCGGTTGGATTTTGCTGAACATGTAACATAAATATGATAAATATGTACTCTATAAACCACTATTGTGGATATCGTGATAAGTTACTATACAGATCGTTAAAAAGGTATTTTTATATACAGTGGCGGATTTGCAGTCTTGGCCGCCCT
>DWPV01004276.1:0-13826 GCA_018251915.1 Urbanus proteus proteus
CGTGGATGGGGAAATCCGAAACTATAAGGATTAGCGAAAAATGCTGAAAGGACTTACGAGGCCGATTTTGATAAAAATCAAAACTGCATAATTTGTTTTTCAAAAATCTTATTTCTCTAGCCGGGAATCTGTAAAAAGAGTACATTTTGAAAAAAAATCACACCTGTATTATAGCGCCATCTGATAGTGTTGCTTATTAGTATCAAATTCTGGAAACTAACTGTACCCGTCAAACTAAAGAAAAGGACTCATTTTTAATAAAATGATTTTTTCCATACATTCTTTTACCAATTCCTTTAACTTAACTAACCAAAATGTATTTTCAAATAAAATGACCTGTTTCTTCTAGTTTGTCATGTCTAGTTGGTTTCAAGAATATGATCCTTACAAGAAACACTATCCGTGTGGTGTAATAATACAGGGGGTGATTTTTTTGTCAAAATGAACTCGTTCGATTCCCGGGTAGGGGAATCGATTTTTTGAAAAACTAATAGTGCAGTTTTTGTCTTCATCAATATCGGCTTCATGAGTTCTTGTGTACCTACTTGGTTTTACTTACCCATTAGCGTGTTAAGTATCTGCAATCTGGTTGGTGCATCGATATGCCGTGGTAATGCGGTCTTCGGTCGTGGTGGCAACTGAATTCTCTCCGGTCGTATGCCTGCATTCTCTGTGGTAGCCGGTCTTCTGTGCACCGAACGTGATATACGAGTAATATGACTCTCTTTTTGATCGCCTCCTAAAGTCAACTACAAAACCAACAAAATACAACATTGTAAAAATTCCTTCGAGGCAATCTTATTGGTAGGTACATCAAATCTAACAAAATAATTACCTAACAATAACATACACGGTGTTTGAAAATGACGTACCTACCTACACAAAATAATAATAATAATAATTTAGTCATAATAGAAATAAATAAATATTTTACCTTAGTTTCAAAAATGGCTACTAAATATTTTTCAAGTAAATTGTAAATTTAGATTAACATGGATTTATAAACAAAGTTTATAAATCCATTTTGAGTTTAACAGAACTTGTATGATCTGTTTCAGAAAAGAATATGATCTAATATGGTGGGTTTTATGTCTCTAGCTCTCTTTTTTACTAATAAGCGAAAATAAGAATTGTATTGCAATCGTTCACATTCCGTCAACAGTAATTAATCAATAAATAATCATTTATAATCTCATATCCTTACTTCCGATACTTGTGATCGTGATGGTCCAGGCTGCTCTTCAATAGTAGTTCCAATCGCATCCATTGATAAATCTTTAGCGATCTCTCTATCACTTTCACCTGATTCCGAACCAGATTCATCGTCGAATAAATCCCCCAAGTAGTCTGCATTACCGTTAATAATGTTAAAGAAAATAAGACTAATTAATTTACTACGAACAATAGAATATGGAAACTATTTTGTATAATACATTTATTTTTTAATTGTCTAAGTGGTCATTATAGCCGTCACCGTCGGTCACTGTCACCATATACATCTAGGTACAACTAACCCCACTCCACCCAAATTTTAGAGCTGCTTCATCTGTAGTCTCTCCGATCGAACGATTTGATTGATGTTATCACCTACTGGTGGGTAGTTGCTTTAAATCAACAATATCAACGGATTTACTTTAAGTACTCTAGGTGAAAAAACCAACGCTAAATCGTAAACTTTAGAAAACAAACTGAACACAAACCATCGACGTCAGTATGCAAGGGTCGATCGTCCAAACTGACCAGGAGAGGAAGAGCAGATGCCACGCGGGTGCGATACTCCAACAAGTCCGCTAAAGGAGTTCCTCTTAACGTCAACCGACGTAGAGAACTGCAGACACTCAACATCCATAGTCGACTTGTTTCTTCTATCGGATTGCTGCATTAATGAGAGATACACCATTAACGTTATATATGAGACTTAAAATATGATTCGGAACTTTCACCGTTTCTCCAAAACTCCATCTTGCGAAGTGCAGGCATCTAAATATTATGCGCTTTAGTACAAAGTATCTAGATCTTTATGTTATTGTCGTTGTGATATCTTTGCAATTGTTAATATAAAGAACAATAACATTTATTAATACCAATTGATTCTTACTCAGCTAAATTCAGCGTATGTAGTTTTTGTAGAACCGCAAGAGGCTGTGGATCGTGGATACGGTTCCCGGCAGCATGGAACTCTCTTAATGCACTCAAGCCCCATATGCCATCCAGGGATGTCAAGCCACATCGGTTTACGCTTAGAATCTAACAAAAACAAGCAAATATTTGACATGAAAAGTAGTTGTGATAGAATGTAGTACCTATTTAGGAGTTCGTATTGCAAATAAAGCAACCGCACCTATACTTGCAGGTATAACAGTAAAAACTTAGTGCGTCATGCATGTAACTACAATGTAATGTAAAGATCAAGATTAAGCAGTTATATCACCCTGACTTGAGTCATATTTGTCGAAAAAATGGCGAATAATAAAGACGCAATAAACGAAAAATATGAAAATGAACAATCTACATATTTACGAATTTACTTATGTAGTCACACGTCAGATTATGCATCTTATTTAAACAAAAAACAACATACAACAACAAGCATTACCTACGTAAATCAAGGAGTACCGAAGGACAGAAAAGACGTACATAAAGCCGCCTTCACACAGTTACAAATATATACTTAGCGAATTATCCTTTATATTTATGATACAATCGTGAATATTTATTTCGGGTATACTGCCTATATGGATTGTATTTGTATTACGACAACTTTTTATCGAATTGATCGAAGGTGACAGCAAATTATACTAATCCAATACATGTGCCCGCGCGCATCTGTTGTCGCTCATCAATCGCTGCTCATACAGTTTTTCAATGCGTATAGACTCCGCGCTTGCACCCGCGTAAGTTAAAAGTACCTACACCCTAAATTATGAAAATTCGTAATAAAGTAAAATATAGTGATATTTTTGACATTGCCTATTAATCCTTTGTTTAATAAACTACTTAATAAACTATAGATATAAAATACCTTAGTCTATTATTAACGTGTGGGAATTTCGATCAACAATACCAATTATTGTTGATCTTAGTGTGTGAAGTTCAAATTTCAAAACAAATTAAGTTATTAATTTTCGAATACAATCTTGCTAATAATAAGTAAGTATATAAAGACATTGAAAAAGGTTATTAATGAAGCAGTTTTACTATAGCATATAATTAGGGTCCTTCCGTAAATTACGTTACACGAATTTCATTCTCTACTCCCCTTGTCACAGCTCATCACATTTGTGAGACCTCCCCCTCCTTAGTGTGACATCACATATTTAAACAGCAGTTCCAAATTTAGAAATATGAACGAAATTTAGTACCCCTCCCCACCCCTTGTCCTTGTCCCTCCCCCTAAGCATATTACATAATATATAGATGACCTCTTATTACTAAAACAGATATAGATATTTAAACTCAAACCTTTAAATGAACCAAACCAATGCCAAGATCTCGTAGAGAGGACAGTGCGCTTCCGTCTAAAGTAAGAGATCGAAGCCGTGGAGCGAGCACATTGAGTCGTCGTAAGCCCACTCGTTCAGCCACCACCCGCAGCTTCGCTTCTCGAATTCGAAGAACCTCTTCATCAGACGTAACCCCGCTGCATTGTTTCTATTAAAACGAAAAGCAAAGAGTGGTTGCAGAGTCAAAGTTTCTTAATTTTCACAAAATACTTAATATGTAATATGTTCCAATTTATATATTTTTTATTACCTTCACCTTAATAATATTTCATGGTAGGTATGTGTGATTTGTTGTCATGCTTGGAATATTAAAGAAAATAAATAATAGGTAGGTACATAATTATGAATCTGGCATAAAATTATTTTTTCTTGGCCCTTTCTTATGTGGAAGCTAATGGAAAAAGGCAGGACAAGGAAAATATAAAAACATAGTAGGTATTGGAACTGTACCTATCTATTGAACACTTTTTATCAGTAGTAGATAAATAATAAGTTTTAATAGAAAAATGTTAGTCTATTATTTACTTACTAGTAATTCTATCAATGTTAACTCGCGTGGTATTACAATACGTCGGTACCCAGGAAGACGCCGTTCGAGCTCATCTTGCCCCGGAGGTTGCTCCGGTTCAGGCGGAGGCAATGCCAAAGCCCTGGCCAACACAGTAATGTTTTCTTAACCGTTTTAGGGTTACAGAATCTGTATCCAATAGGCATCAGAGGGGACCTAGGCCCTGACCGTACGATACTAAAGAATCGCAATTTTCTCTACTTACATGAGAAAATTCGGCATAAAATTAAAACCCAAATTTAAACCAACCTTGACCAACAGTAGCGCAAAAAATTGCGAAAGACACAGCATAAATTGTATGAGGCTCTACATTCAAAACTTATCCTGGGATTCCTGGGTATTCAAGTAGATACGATACCGGCATATAGAACAAAGTCCTCAGAAAACTAAAGAGCATGGCAGTCCATCTGATGTAGAGCTTACGTACCTATAGGTATAGATATATTGTAATTGGTCATTTACGTTACGTATGTTATAAATAGAAGAAAAGTGCTTAAGTCACATGCAACCCTGCCTCACATAAGGACTAAAGTGAAATATAAATGCATTGCATATTACACTTTTTAAATCAGAATACAGCAGAGTGAAAATAAAATACGATTAACAATGCTTAAACAGCTATAGGGTACATAATCCCATCGATTATTTATCGTTTGAATAGTGCGGAAAGTGTAGAAAAGTAGTGACTAGTTATGTAGCGATGCTACGCCCACTGTGTTAACCACAGTTTTCTGCTTGTCTCTTGCGCGTCCACCATGTCATTGTAATAACGGAACTTACCGTTGCATTACAAACCGCGCTAATTAATAGTGAAAGCGTAGGCACAGTTTTAGCTTATACTACGACGAATACCCAGAACAGTTTTAGAAAATTTAAGATAGGTAAATAAATAAACCGTTGTAACTGTGCTTATGTAGGTATTTGAGGAAAACCGCTTTCTATTAACTATAGTCCATACTAGAAACAGAAATTCATAAGCTCCTAATTAAAATGACTCTGCTCTACAGAAGTGTTGGACCTTCTAAAATTAAAATTAATCAAATAATGTGAAGTAAGTAAAAAATAAATCTAATAGTATCATACCTAAAGAGCGGAGTAGCGCGTACATTTTGAGGTTCAGGGGAACTTGCACTGGAGATTTCTGAGGGTGAGGGGGAAACAACGACGCTAGGAGTCCTTGGAGCTGACCCCAGCTCCACGTTTGGTGCTTCCAGAAGTGGCATCTTTAGACTATGGACCGTCTAAGTTTAGTTACACTTATATAAATAAAATAGGTTCTATTGTAAAATATTTAAACAAAATAAGCGAAGTGATTTGCTTTATTACTTTTTTCTTAGTCCCAGGCCAAATTCGTTATTAGGACATTATTAGTCAAAGTTAAACTGTAGATAATACGAATATCAGAATTGTTATGGAAGTATACTAGAAACTTACAAGAATCCCCAACAATGTAAACCTTTTTCACGTTTAAAAGGGTTTAAATTATCATATTGCAATAAACTGTTTACATCCAAATATTATAACATAGTAAAATTGAAGTTAACCAAAATATAAATGAAGAGTTGTCATTTGTATAAATAACAAAACAGTCACCAATAGCAACCTTACCTTACAATTTAATTTACCAAAGAGTATACAAATACTATGTAAGATAACATTGTATGTAATTTATCATTAAAGAAAGAGGCAACGGGAAGTGGCATATAAGTGGATCGAGACCACTACCAGTATGAAAATACGGTCTTACTTATACTTAACGTCAGCGCTTGCCTGTCATTGAGACACTTAAGTAGTGTTTTACGGGTAGTAAGCAGAGATGTAAACAACCGTAGATGCGCCCTGCGCATTCAAAAACTGTTTGCGTTTTGTATCTGTGTGCGTAACGTAAGTAACGCGGTGTGGGAAAGTGATATGATGCAACGAGAGATGACTTTTCGTGTTGTTTCCAAGACTCCATGACGAAGTCCTAGTAAAGTCCCTACCAGTTTGCTTTTATGGATAATCCAGATGGAAGATGGCGATGATGAGATGTTTCCATATAGAAGACGATGAGATGAGATGGGTCCATTAGGATAAGACAAAAAGAAGCAATATAAATGAAGATTGGCTGTAAAGCACTCAGATCCATGGCCGTAAAATAATTTTAAGAAAAAAAAGTAAGTAACGCGGCCGGCGGCACGGTAGAAAGATGACTTGTGATAGTGATAGTTATCTCACTCTTGCATTATGTAATTGTGATAGTTTATTCTCTGTCACACGGACGCGTAGATACGACGGGGAAATTTTTATTCCCCGTGCTATTATTGGTAGTAACGCGAGGAATAAACCCTCATAAATACCTACCTACATTGGTCGGATTTCATATGTACTCACATCTATTATTTGCTAATATTATAATGTGACTGATATGAGTTAGAATTCAGCGAATATGTTATGTGAGCTCCGACTATCGTTAGCAGTTAGGGGAGATTTTTCGGATTGCTTCCGAGATTCCACATTAACGTCCTAGTAAAGTCAAGACTACCGTACCGGATTTGAATCTCATTATGGAATATATGGAACCATTTTTTCATCATTGTTTCCATGTGGATATTAAAAAAAGTAATATAAATTAAAACTGGCTATAAAGACCTTGAATCCATGTTCATAAAATATATTTAAAAAAATCAAAATTGACAACTGCCAATGTCATACAATTGTCCCACTTCACAATATTGGCATTTTTGGCGCCAAATGCATAAAGTTAAAAGTAAAAGTTATTGACAATTTATAAAACAAATTATATACAAATATCTTCTAGAATTTTATAAAACCATGGCAAATTGTAAACTAGAACGACACGACGAATATCAATACTTAAATCTTGTGCAACAAATCATTGAAACTGGTAAGATAGAACTTCCATTTGATTCATTACATACTTTTCACTTAACATGCATTAACTAAATTTTAACAATTTATAGGTGACAAAAGGTCTGACAGGACTGGCGTTGGAACTCTATCGATACTCGGGGCTATGCAGCGGTATTCATTGAAAAACAATACCTTGCCACTTCTTACAACTAAACGTGTCTTTACGAGGGGTGTGATAGAAGAATTACTGTGGATGATCTCAGGGTCTACAGACAGCAAGGTATTGGCTAGCAAGGGTGTGCACATTTGGGATGCGAACGGTTCCCGCGCATTCCTGGATAATTTAGGTTTTACTGAGCGTGATGAAGGTGTGTACTTACATTATATCTTTCTTGGTTTTTTACTATATCTGTGTAACTAACTTGACATCTTGATATTCTCATAATTAACTTTACTACTGTTATTGTCCTGGCACGATCCTTTGTTATGTTACGATATTATATTCTTAATAGGTCTTAGAACCCTTGTAGTTCAACTCTGGTGGCACCACCGTCACACTTATTTCTAAATCATAATGACAGTGATAAGCACTGCTGTGTTCTGGCTTGAAGGGTGTGGTAATTCAAATCTCATTTATTTAAAGTTGATTCATATTGGACTCTTTATGAACGTCAAAACTCTACCACTGCCTCCGAAGGTTTATTCATTATGTAGAATAGGTGGCGCAAGAAACTCCATATGTTTGCATAATTGCATCTTTTAAAAAATATAGTTTTACATTAATGTAATATTACAAATGATACTTCTAGTTAAGTTATAGTGGAGCTGAAGTTACGTCACACCATGAATATTTTTCATTTAAATAGTAAGGGTAGGGTAAGTTGGGTATATCCTTTGTGTATAGACGATATACCTCTAAGAGTTGCGTGTCAAAATTTACTTGTAAAATCAACCAAAATGAGGTTGTGCGACCTTTTGAGGCATATATGTTCTCTATGAGCTGTCTTTACAGGTGACCTTGGTCCGGTGTATGGATTTCAGTGGAGGCATAGTGGTGCCAAGTATGTGGATGCAAAAACAAATTATGATGGTCAAGGTATCGACCAACTCCAAAATGTTATTGATACTATAAGGTAAATGTCACATTTTTTCTGTACTTTCTATGTTGTGAATTATTTGGAAAGATTTTTATAACAAAAAAAAACATTACTATAATGATGTATATATTTGATGTGACTACATCTTCATTGTACTCTAATATCAATCTAGAAAAATGATTATCAAACTTTTTCGTCTAACGCCCACACTGAAAATCAGTTATTTTGTAGAGCCCCCATTTTTTTAACTTAAAAACCTTAATGACATATTACTCTCACCTGGAATTCAATTACACTATTTTATTCTTTTATGTTATGTCAATAGAAATGAGCATGTGAGCCATCTGATGGTAATTGGCCACTGCCGCCCATATACATCAGTGCCCCTCAAAGGAATAAGTCTCAAATCTGGTGAACTATTCCCAAAATTAATAACACACTGACAACTTTTCTAGGTCCTGAGATTATTTTACGACTTACTAAAAGGAAATCTGTGATGAAATTTATTCATAAGGAAAATCATATATAAAAGTACACATATTCATGAGACCTATGACTCAGCCTTTATGACTCATGACATAGACAATAATCTCAATGTCAACCAAGATCCTATAACAAACTCTTTAATGCTTTAGTAGTTAAAACGATAATGAAATTTCAGAAAGAATCCAGCAGATAGAAGAATTATAATGTGTGCATGGAACCCCTCAGATTTAAGTAAAATGGCTCTTCCACCATGTCACTGCCTTGCCCAATTCCATGTATCAAGTGGAAAGCTATCTTGCCTGTTGTACCAAAGAAGTGCAGATATGGGTTTAGGCGTACCATTTAATATAGCCAGCTATTCATTGTTGACTCATATGATTGCGCACATTACTGGACTAGAGGTAAAAGTTTTGTTTCTATAAGAAATATAATTTAAAACAGTATGCAGTCTGCCCAATGGTAACTGATAACTGCTATGATAAACATCTTCAACCAACTCAAGAACAAGTCAATTACAATGTGTCAATTCTTGAGGACTAAGAGAGTCACTTAAGTATAAGTAATAAGTTAACCAGCGGCATGTTGCCCCATGTTGCCACAACTGATTCCAGAAAAAGGTTTTTTTTTCTAATGATGGAAGTAGCAAACGAGCATGCAGTCCACCTGATGGTAAGTGGCCATTGCCGCCCATGGACATTTGTAATCAACCACAGATAAGATCACAGTCCTACCTGAGGTCGACCACATATGCGTTGCTACCTCTGAGGACTTAGTTGGAACGCCACGGATAAGTATGTCTCCCCAACCACACCCTTTAAACATGAACACAGCAGCGTTACTTTGCTGTTGTAGTTATCTTTTATATATTAATTTATTGAATTGTTATAGTTTAAGGCAGAAATAGGTGTGGCGGTGGTGCCGCCAGAGTTTAACTACATACGAGTTCTACCACCTTTAATTTCCATAAATACATAATGCTTTATTTTTGCATTTTAAATGGCTTATGTTTTCATTACAGCCTGGTGAATTTGTTTACACAACTGGAGATACTCATGTGTATCTCAACCACATTGAGCCCCTTAAACAACAGCTCCAAAGGGAACCTAGACCTTTCCCAACACTGGAATTTGCTCGCAAAATTGAAACAATTGATGATTTCAAGTATGAAGATTTCATTATTAAAAATTACAACCCATATCCAAAAATTGACATGGAAATGGCAGTTTAAGCACAGGTATCATTTTATACAAAACAACGATTCTTCAATATCTATACTTCAGATTACATTAACACTTTTAATTTGTAAATACAAATAATACAGATTTCTGTATTATTAATTTTAAGAAAAATGTATGTAGTCATATTGTAAAATAAATAATCAAAATACATATGAATTATGTACTTTATTAAACAAACCCCTTTTCATATACATAAGGAGTTTTGCCCAATCCTTATTTAAAAATTTTGGTGTGGCAATAAGCAACAATTTCATAACATTTCACTATAATTACTTTTATTGATATTAAAATAAAACATTACACTAAAAATAATCCCCATAATCTTACGATTAATATCATGTATCCATTATTAATGAGCGATACAAATAAAACATCATGATTGATATAAAAATTTAACCATAACAAATTCATATGATTGTGTCTTACAGCTATTTAACATTTAAAGTACTTTAATAGCATTTTGTACATTCGTTTTCATTGTCATTAGTCTCTTTTTAGTCTGCTTTCTAACCAAATTCATTATTGCATGATACTAAGATTCTATATACAGCTAAATTATAAATATGATTTCACCTAGGAAATGCATTGAAATAGATAAAAAATGAAATTTATTGTAACAAAATAAATTGTGATCAAAAACAATCAGCACATTTGATCATCCTGTGATGACGGCATCTGAAAAAAGAAGCACAGAAAGCGGTATAGAGAGAAAATTATTCAGGAAAAGCCGGTAAATAGTACATGTGGTATTCACTGATCATGATTTAAGTTGACACATCAATTTCAAAATAAAAACAGACACCCCATACCTGTGACACGGACTCATCCAACCTATTGCTAGAAATAGGCAAGGCTGCAAGTTGTTCAGCCAAGGCTATAGTCATTTCTGATTCCACTGTAATGTCCACCAACAGTGTGTCTGAAATGAAAGTAAGATTCTTTTATAATTTTCGCATTTACTGTTGTATAACTATTTTTAACAAAACTTAAAAAGTTTATTTCAAAGTTATTCATAACATCAGCTATCAACCAGTGAAAGTAATAAGCTGGTATTTCAACATTACAAGCAAAACTTTGATTTTACTTATTTTTATTATTATTATTATTGTTGCATAAATAATATGCTCACTTACATCCTATTTGATCACCTTCATTGGTGACCATATGAAAATAACCTCTGTGATTGCCAGGTGAAGAAGGAGCAACCAACTTCATTGTAATGGTAGTGGAATGCCCCGGAGGAAGGGGTGGCAAGTAGACAGGTGTGGAACCCAGTGGCTCACCACCTGCTTGTATCACTCTGCAGCAAGTTGGCCATGCTTCTGTCCCTGTGTTGGCAATACTCCAAGTCTGTTCAAAACTGTAATCAACAATAACTATTAAACATACTTTTGATGAATTTAGAATATTTATACATAAAATAACAAATCAGAAGTCATGAAACTTTAGTTTTGCAGGCTTAGACCAAGATAAATTATCAGATTATCACAGAAATAAACTTTGAAATACAATAGATATTAATATGCTACAAATTACCGAGTTCCAGGTACTAGTGTTGTTTCTTGAGTTTGAGCTGCCTTTAAAGACATTGAGGGAAGTTTGGGTGGCAAACTATCTAGGTAACAACATATTGCCGTCTGCAAATTCCTGTAAGTTATAATTTTAGACAGTAATATAGCTGAATTAATCATGACAACTATTACATTAGTCATGATGACCTTACCAATTGCTCATATCCAAGAAAAAACTAGCTGTTTTGTAATTCAAACTAGGTCCTAAAAGTCTTTGCATTTGACCTATAAGCTCTTCTCTGTCATTGGTGTTCATACAACTGAATTGTAATAGCAAATTCTGATCAATTTCGCCAGTGAAGTTCTGGTCTATCTCTCCCGAGATAGCTGAACCGTCGACATCCATGCTGGAAGAGTTCAAATACAGGACACGCAAAATAAGTATTTCACCACTTCTCTATTGACAATCCCTTTGTTTATGTTGGTCAGCTGACACGAAACAGTTAAATGTAAGGCGCACTAGAATTTTCACAAAATCTTAGATCATTTACAATAATAATTATGGAATACAGTTACTGAATTTTAATTTTGTTCCATTTATATTTATTATTTTTCCTCACAGCAAGAACAATTCTTGTCCTCTTCTTTTCTTTTGTCGCATGCACCGGTGTTACTAGCTCAAAAGTAAAAGAAAATATTTTTATATTTTTTGTTCTTTTATTTAAGTTGTAATTATAATATATATTATTTCTAAACTGAAACCCACTAATTTTAGCTATGACATATCTTTTATACTTTATTACTGTGGGTAACTGGTGGTAATATCTTTTATACTTTATTACTGTGGGTAACCAATAATATGGATATTATTTTTTTCCGGTCATATCGCTAAACTATCAGGAACTATTAGGTATCACCGAGATACACTTATATTTCACTTTTACAATTTGCAAAATGTTCGGCTTCGTGAAGTTAGCAGAGCATTATTCAAACTGCTTTATTTTCACGTATACGTCAAAACGATGTCTAAAAACCATGAAACAAAGAAACAACAGGAAGTGGCAAGTGGGCGAATTAATGCGACTACCAGTATGATCAGCTTAGCACACTTAACGTCAATGCTTGCTAGTCATTGAGACACGTAAATTTTGTTTTGCGGTTTGTATTTTTTTTTGTAAAACTTCGTAAACGTACCCGGTTCATTGTTGACAACATGCAACCAATAAAAATGCAGGTTTCTTAGTGGTAAGAATACGATTGATTTCTACGTTTGTGTGGCTACACCGATTTTCATACTAATCGGCTCGTATGCCACTTCCAGTTGCCTATTTTGTTCATGCTAAAAAGTATCAGGAATGATGGAACTCACGTGCATGGGAATAGAACTTTCAAGTTTTCGTACTCTTCTGGCAAGTGCTCTGCTAAGTTTATTAGCTTACTTTTTATGTAGTTTTGTTTGACTTTTATTTTAATTTTCTATTATTATTAACTTTCTTTGTTTTTGCATCTATATCTTATCTCTAATTTAAATGTAATCTGTGGTTAAATAAAACAAACTATGTAGATAAAAAGGTAAGACGCCAAGGCTGTAAAACCTATTATTATTAAAAAAAACTTTGACATCATTCTAATATTGTTGATTTGAATATTGACGCAAGTGACATAACGCGACGCACGTTTCGCTTCGCTTCGCTTGTGTTAACTTTAATTAATCAATAATTCATCAATAACTTTTGTTACAGATGTTATTAGTATTGTAATTCATACAGAATTATAAAAAAATAATAACATTTATGATAGGGGTTCGAATAAATCTCAACTGGATGATTGGCATTAAAATAAGATTCTATAATAATTGATTGTATGTATTATACACTAAAGCTAAAGTAACTTAAACGTAAAGTATCTAACAATGAAATAGGCTTTTGTTCAATTATATTTCGAAGCACTCGGCTGTAAAAATGCAAGCTTCTGATAAGAAAATATATGCGTGTATGCATGAAGGCTGTACTTCCGCGTTTGATAGACCATATAGGTTGCGACGACATCTACTAACACACAATGGAATCGTAAGTACCCTTATCAATTACGAAGGATTTTAAAGGACCATAATTACATTTCTCCCGCAAACTAGCAGATGTTAAGTGTTGCTATTTTCTGATTTGAAGGGTGTGTTATACAAGATAGTCTTGAGTCCTCTGGAGCAGCAATTATAACCAACCTCATAAGCGGTTTATGGCAGTAGTCCATGGGCGGCAATTTCAACTTAAAATTAATGTAATTCCGACTAAATAATAGAGCATTTCTTAAATAAATAAAAATCATAACATTAGTAAATCCAAGTGCTGATTGGTAGATTTCACGCATGTTTAAGATTCTATTCAAAAGAAATCTTGCTATACAGGGTGTCCCAAAACTTACACGACAAACTTGGGGAGAACAAAGGTCATGAGCTGACCTCTCAGACAAAAAAAAATCACCTTAGTAAAAGTATCACCGTTTTTGAAATATTCAGTGTTTTTCATTTTTTTCAAAATTCAGCCCTTTTCATCATTTTTCGTTAGCTGCAT
>DWPV01004277.1:0-13825 GCA_018251915.1 Urbanus proteus proteus
GTTGCTACTCCTGAGGACTGAGCTGGAACGCCTCGGATAAGTATATCTCCCTAACCACACCCTTCAGACCAGAACACAGCAGCGTTACGCTGCTGTTATTATATGGCAGAAATAGGTGTGGTGGTGGTGCCGCCGGAGTCGAACTACATAGAGTTCTACCACCTTCAAATGACCGTATGGTGTCGGTCTTGAATAGCACCTAGCAATAGCACTGCTTCCTTCCCGTGGATGTCGTAGGAGGACTAAAAGCTAATAGATAAAATCCAGGTTCAGAGCAGCAACTTATAAATCAGTTTTATTAATATCATATTTAAATAACTACCTTAACTCTCAACCATATAATGTATCATATGGTTCGTCCATATTATAAGTTATTTTTTTTGGAACAAGTTTGTTTGACCTTTTATTAACAAGTATGAGAACGCTTACTCGTATATCATTAAAAGGCGTCAAACCTAATGCATTAGATAAACGTCAATTAAAATGCAAATCGATCGTAAAGTAAAACATACGGACGTAATAAAAAGATATTTGTTCGTCTGTCTGTCAATTTAATTGATAGGAGGTGAGATAAAATTTCGTGCGTATGGATAGACAATTAGACATGCCTGTTTAAGATTATCTACATTGAAAGTGCATGATTGAAATGAATTTCAAAATATTTTTAGTTATTAAATCTTAATTTTGAGATATATCTTCAATGCCGACGTAGAAGCCATATGAAAAAACGTAAACGCATCAACACAAAACATTTAAAAAAAGAAATAAATCCTATGTTATAATTTATCTTGTCCAATCCGTAAAAGTTAAAAAAAATAAAATAAATACCTGTATTTTCAACGTAACAGGGAAGCAGCACTGTATCATTTTCATAAGTCTTCACTGTTACGGGCACACTTTTGAATACTTTGTCCATTTTCACCACGTCATTAAAAATAAATAGTCCAAATACTAATTGCATTAAAATCTTCATGATTATTTATTGTAATTCTATATATAGTTATTAAAAAATGTAGATTTTTTTATTTTTAATTATTTTACACTTAATAAAAACATCTTACTACATATTACAAAAAATCAAATGATATTAACGAAATAATATCCTTCGTCTATTAAAAAAGGTCTATAAAATCAATAACCAATTAACCCGTTGAGTAAATAAAAATAGTTAGACACAGTTAATTTATTTATGAACGCACCGAAAAATGTCGACCACGAAAGATTTAAAAACTTAAAACGTCACAAAATGCGCGCGCGCGTCTCCCCTTTCCGAGAACGTATGCATGCTCGTCTGCGCATGTCGACCAATGAATAGATAGGACCCTGGAGGTACACCGGGAGCAATACTAAATAAAATTGAAGTAGGGCTTTTAACTGCTTAAAACTAGCCGCGTCCTGTCTCAGTATCGTAGTCTAGGTGCTCTTCGTAGTTCGACTACGAAAGTATCTGAGCCTTATTTTTTATGTCTTATTGTAGTAGTTTTAAGCGTTACAGTATCCTACGGTAAAGGAAAAAAAGTTACTCAATACTTTTCTACTTAGTACTGAGATAGAACCGCAACTGTAAACGGATATAATTCTAGTTAAGGCCTAGGCCTTAACTAGATAGGTCTGGAGTTTATCAGGTATCTATGGTAGTAGTTATCTATCATCCGGTCGACTGGATGCTTGTTTTCTACTTACTTTTTATTAATAAAAACCTTGTCAGCATACAACAAAAAGACAAGGAGACATATCACAAATAAATTGTACGCACGCAACTACATTACATTAAAAAACCCTGTGAATTGATTTCCCTATTGCCAAAAAAAAACTTCAAAAATGTTAAGTCATGTCCTTGTTCATTAAAATGGGAAAACTTTTACCAAAAACCCGGTGTACCCCCATCCGTAATGTATCCCGTCAATTAATTGATTCACCTTTATAAAGGAGTCGGCATTATAACTAAGATTAGTCATTTTAGACACATCTGATGCTTCCGAGTGTCAGATACCCAATTTGTGTCTCGTGCATTTTGCATTTTGATAGTTTTGTATTCATAAATGTAGTAACTCATAGGAATAACTTAAACTCTAGCCTTAACTGTTACGGATAAAGTATTTCTTATATTACATACGTTTGTAACAAAGAATAAATGAACACTTATAAAAAAAAAATTAAATAACTTTAAAAGCGCTTTGGACAAGTTGCTAATTCTATACATTTATACAATATTTTTTAGAAGAAAATAATTATAAACAAAGAATTACCTTAATAATTTTGAGGTTTTCTACTTTCTTAACTTTTTAATATCACAAAGATTCGTTAAAATTCTATAATTGTTATTTATTATGAATATTTTCAAGATATAACGGTTCACTGTGATCACAATTGATTCCCACAGTAACCAAGTTAACAATTATCAACACATCTCCCGACAATTAAATATAGCCCGCGTGAAACATAATAAAATCTAAAGTTTTATGCATATTGATCCACCATTGAATATCGAATCTATTACTTTTGGAAGTATCTGTTAAATGGATACCATTTGTCGGAAATTGTCTGAAATAACAATAATATCTACTGATTAATTTCATAACCGTTAATTGTCAGAATTTTTACCATTACATATAGAATAGTGATTTAACTGCAATTATGTAGGTACCTATACTTATTTCTTTTTTAACAATTTTAATATTAACACAAACGAAACTTTGTTATTTTTGCGTTTGGAGTCTAATAAAGAGCAATATTTAGGGGATGGCATCTAATTTGTTTTCAGTTCTTCAGACCTTTTTTATCGTCGAGTTTTTTCAAAGACCATATAAAAGGATACCAAAGATCCTAAAAATTAGCTGTAGAAAAAGAAGTTTAGGAATCCTTGTTCCACATGTTATGTACGTTCTGAAACGTCTTTAAATAAATAAACTATATAGGTAACTAAAGGCACTGATTAAGTCATTAATATCCATATTCTTTTAGAACTTAATCCAAGGAAGGGGAAATATCAAATAGGTAGAATAATAGCTTAATTTAAACTCATTTATCACATCTTCAATGTATGATTATAAAGTCACACGTTATCACATAGATTTAAATCGTGGATGTGTCCTAGAATCGAAAAAACATGCTTTAACCAACCACAACAGTTTACTTAATTAGCTTGTTATATAATCTGTACCTAATTATTCTGTAATCTTTTAAGTGTAATCCTTCTTGGCCATGTTATTTGAGCAATAAAATTGTATTCTATTCTCATCTTTAATGTAACGCTGTAGGATTGCCTGATAAATAAATAAACGAATTACCATGTATCGTTAACGTATTTTTTTCAAAAACTAATATTGTTATCATATTTTTAGTCCAATAGAAATTTGATAATCTTATATATTTATTCATTTGCTCTACAAAAATATCATAGAGTCTTGTACTGAACGCATAGCCATAGAAGAAACCTACGTTATTCCTATAGGTATGGATCTATGGATGTCCGTATATTCAGGTCTAGATAGATTATTATTCGATGTCTATGCTTGAAATCAATCTTCTTAATTTATTCCTTTAGTTCTCTCCTATAAAAATAACGATGCAGTGATAATGAACGATAATGCTTCGTTAGGGCGCATCTAGTTTTTAATTATCAATGAATTAGATGTTATTTGAAGTAACGAGGTGATATTTATTATCTGTGAGCCTCGGGCGCTATGGAGACCGTTGAACAAAACTTGATTGGGATGATTAAAAAATTTGGAACTCAGTTCCCTATTGGGTAATAGGAAAAATCATTGGAGAAACGTGATATAATAGATCCATTATATTATCTAGATTTTGTATATTTTCTTGAAGTATAGACTAATGGATTAAATATATTTTTGCTTTGTCTTTAAAAAAAGGTTAACACGAATAGCAAGAAAATCCATAAAAGAAAGAGACAACAGGAAGTGGCATGTGGGCGAATTGAGGCGACTACCAGTATGATCAGCTTAGCAAACTTAACGTCATTGCGATACGTATATTTTGTTCTGCGGTTTGTAATGTTTTTGTAAAATTTCGTAAACGTGCCTCATTCATTTTTGACAACAGAGAATAAATAAAATGCCGGTTTCTTAGTGGTTAGAATACGATTAGGAGGGTACTGCTTATTTGTGTTTATTTGGCGACATCGGTTTCCATACTAATCGGCTCCCGTACTATTTCCCCTACATCCTCTTTTCCGTTGGAAACTCTATTTAAAACGCTTCCTACATTCAGCCCCACAGTAGGATTTTCTCCAGTATCGTGGTTGGCATGGCACACACACATACACGAATACTCAAACACCCAGATCCAAAACAGAAATCTAAATCCATCATTTAGATGTCTGTCTGGCCGGGAATTGAACGCGGAATCATGTATATTTTCAAATGCATTGAGTGAAAAAAATGTTATTTGTATACTAGATGATCCTCGCAGTTTCTCCAGCATTTGAAAAGTAAATCAATAAACATGTCGCGAAATTGACACGGCGATAAAACAAAATAAATGTATCCCACGGGAACGGCACATTTTCCTAGGATAAAAAATTCAGCCGTTCTTAAGTTATAGAGTAACAAACATCCATCCATCCATCCTCACAAACTTTCAGCTTTATAGTATAAGTAAGATGTGGATCAAGTTGCATGTAACGTTAAGTGTAACAGGATGTTTACCGAAATGTTTTCTTTCTTTCCTTAGTGCTTCCGTACTTTTGAAAGTATTTTTTTATATGATCGAAGTAGCAAACGAGCATGCAGTCCACCTGAAGTAAAGTGGCCACAGCCGCCCATGGACATTTTTAATCAACGCATAAGAATAAGAGCAGAGTCTTTCTTGAGGCCACAAATGCGTTGTTACCCCTGAGGTTTAAGTTAAAACGCCTCGGATAACTATGCCTCCCTTACTATATCCTTCAAGCTAGAACACAGCAGTTCTTAACGCCTCTATAAGGTAGAAAAAGGTGTAGCCGTGGTGCTGCTGGAGTCGGACCACAAGGGTTCTACCATCTTCAAATAACATCAGTCCCGCTTGTTATCATTGGATAGCAATCGTTAAACCACGTTGAAGTTGTGTTCAAGCACGGTAATGTTCGAA
This sequence comes from Urbanus proteus proteus, assembly GCA_018251915.1. Classification (NCBI taxonomy): domain Eukaryota; kingdom Metazoa; phylum Arthropoda; class Insecta; order Lepidoptera; family Hesperiidae; genus Urbanus; species Urbanus proteus. The sequence continues at coordinate 5,092 of DWPV01004277.1, forward strand.
AAAATATTGCAACTGACAATTTGTGAAGCACTTATGCTAAGTATTTATTGTATGCATAGATTTATAAATGAAATTCCATTTCCTTTTTGAACACTAGCCTTTAATACAGACGATGCTGTTTTCATTTTATAAAAATTCTACATACATCATTAAGATATGACTGGCCGAGGATTGAACCTGGAGTCCTGCGTTACAGACCGGTATGTTAGATATGTCGTTAAGACATAGGAATGGGCTCTCGCCCCACTATGCTATCTCTCACAACCACTTACTAACTGTTAAATTCCCATAACTTCTAATTCAATTAGGCGTTTAAGATAATGTCTGGATCTTGATAGTGTCAGTAATTTAATAAAGAGTTAAATAGGTCAAAAGCTATAATTTTATCATATATGCGCTTTTTGACCTGAATACTCTACAATTGAGAGTTAGAAATTAAGCCCTTCACGCTATTAATGTACGAATTAAACCTACAAATGGTTACGTCCCTAACAGTTAACTTGTAGAATTTTAAATGGATTGGAATTGCCACCCTTCAACAAGATTCAACTATTACCTCTTGAGAAAGATAAAGAGAGCTAAAATAGATTCATATTCCCACCGCCGGCTTTAGGGTGGGGTACACCCGGGCGGCCGCCCGGGGCGCCAGAATTCAGGGGGCGCCATTGATGCCAACGCATGAAAAAAAAACCGCAATGTTTCCGCTTTATAGTACATATTAGTATAGATAAAGGACGACAAATGTATGACTTGCCCGGGCGCCAATTGCCTGATTTGTACGGGGCGCCAAATGAGTGACTCCCTCGGGGCGCTTAGGCTAAGGCCGGCACTGCCCTATAGTTCGGGACTTATTTATAATCAAACGAACATATATTCCACCTGATCGCTAATGGCCACTGGTGTCTATGGAATTCATCAGTCAACAACAGCAGGCTCAATTGCTATCACTACATAGTATAAAACAAAGTCGCTTTCCACTGCCTCCCAATCTTAGATCTTTAAAATTTTGATGCGGTTTTTTAATAGATAGCGTGATTCAAGAGGAAGGTTTATATATAATTTAATACCTGCGAAGCCGCGGGAAAAAGCTATTTTCTAATAAAAATGACTACGTCTCATGTCTTACGTCTCAAAAATTCAAAACAGAACAGCTCTGGCATAAAGCAGACATAAGCAAGTAGTTCATCTGTATTTAAGTATAGAGACCCACATTGAATAGGTCGAAGCTACGACCCCCGTCCCCCATACATGGTTCCGATAGCATTAAATATTTGACGAGGTAATGCGGCGTATCGATCATTTAAAAGTACATTGCTGCCCCACTTATTTTTATGCGCGCGTATAATCGTCAGTCTATAATATTCATTAGTGTATCTTCTGCGATATACTTTTTTTCTATGCTGGTAGCTTCTTAAAAGACAAAATCTAGGGCAGAACCGTCTTCCTGTATAACATCAACGGGAACTGGATGAGCTTTCGGTGTTTTTTAGTAAATCATGTTTTTTTGGTCTTAAAACCTAGCTAGACCGATTTGTCGCCCCCGAAACCCCCAAAATACAAAATTTCAAGAAAATCGTCGGAGGTTTTTCCGAGATCGTTGATACATATACAAGATGCATGAATTGCTCGTTTAAAGATATTTGATAGATAGATAGATAGATATTGCGATCACCAACCTATATACTTAGAAAAGAGGAGCCAGCCTAAAATGTGTACATCGAAAAGAAAGAGACAACAAACGAGGCTAACTAATCCAACAAAGTAATTAGACAAAGATAACTATAGGTTTGTCACCTCCCCTCTTTTATTGTTTGTTGGATACTCGGACTGACAGGCCTATAGCTCCCTACTCTAGTATAGTATCTATGTCACCAACACGCAAATGGCAACTAAAATAAAGCTTACTTAAAATTCTTCCTATTTCTCATGATCTCCGCCTCCGATCTAGATGATCTAGGCTGCTCTACTTACCTATTAAGGGCGGAAAAGATACGGTCACCGCATACAATCTTTTAAGGGCAGTTTGCCCTCTCCTTTACACCAAGAAATGCTAGAATTTTGTGCTAAGATTACTTAATCTTTAAAAAATAATTTGAGTAAGTTTACAAATCGTTGGGTCCCGAGTAAACTATTGTATGTCTAAAAAGTCAATTCTACAGGAGATGAATAAATTGTTTTATATCTTTACATACTCGTATATGGCAAATTGAATAAAAAACATTTTTAAAGATTTTTTTAAGTTTAATATTGAAGGTATGGTGCATGAAATTATCTTTAAACTACTCTCCTATAAAACTGACTTTTTAAACATACAATAGTTTGGGAGCCACCGAAATGTTCTATTGTCTATGTTTAGTAATTATGCTTGGAGTAATTATATATACGTAATTATCTCTGACTTTAACAGCAGTGTTAAGCGCTGCTGTGTTTTATTTAAAAGAAGACATTTGAAGAGATACTGTTAAGATGCGTTACTGACCATGAACATTAAGTTGGAACGCCTCGGATAAGAATGTTTCCCTTAACACACCCTTCAGACCAGAACACAGTATCGTTAACACTACTTATTAAGTAGAACTGTGTTCGAGTTGCCTCCGGGGTTCTTGCACCTTCAAATCACCACTCCTTCGCACTAAACAGCACGTCAGGTTAGTTAATTTTGTAAATTAAAAGCAAGAAGTAGGTCACAGGTTGGCATGTGTAGCGTCGATATGAATGCATTAGTGATAAATAAGTAATGAGTACTAGGAACTATTGTGGACAATTTATTGATGCTTGACTTTAAACATGAACCCATCGTGTTTACTTATTAGTTTTTCGTATCGTAACATCAACGTCACACTCTTAGTATGACGCAAACGAGAGGTATAACTCAATATGACTAGGTATGGCAGGAGTTACAGGTTTGATCCTCGGCCAGGTAGACAAACGACTCCTTAAATTGAAATCTTTAAGTAATGGCTAATTTGCGTTAGAGCAGAAATTGCCAATGTTGAAGCGATTTAACGATTAGCATTCAATCTCCTTTTTTCACTTCCTTTCAGATGTAACCATGTGGCTGACATTCCTACTCACGTCCTTAGCAACAGCAATGGCGGAAAGAAAGTGCGAGACTTGCGTAGAAGTGGAGAAGAATGACAACAAGACATGCTACAACACCACATTCATTCTAGAATTAAATGCGCCGTTCAGAAACGAGGTCGTCATCCACAGACTGGGGATCCTACGTTCAAACAACATTCTCTTCTTCAGTTTCGAGCCGACTCTCACCGATCCTGAGTACTACAAGATTGGCTACATCAACCTTGACACACCAGGCAACGTTAGCGTCATATCTGGAGGCAAGAAAATCATGAACTTCGGTACTTTCGACATCGACCAAGTCAACGCCTTGATATACTTAGGAGGAAGCGACGGAATTTACGTCTTGGACGCTAAAAACAATATCGTCAAATCATTCAGCTCCAGAGGAGACACCATTCTATCATTGTTCTACAAAGACCATGTGTATTTCGTGAGAGACGGTGAATTTAAAATCGTTAGGAAGAAGGACAGTAACTTCGATATTTACGTTGATGATATGCGTGTAAAAAACTTTGTCATAAATAAATCCAATGTAATGATTTTCTTGTCGAACGTTGGACTGTTTGCGAAACGGAATAAGGAGATAGTTAAGCTCTCAAAGAACGCGTTTATAAGAGGATTAACGATAGATCTCGACGATGTCGTCCACGCGTGGTGGATCGATGAGGTTTATAAAGTTGTTATAGACAATATCTTCAGTAAATCCCGGTTAGTTAAGATAGCAGATATTCCATACATCGGAGCTCTAACGTTTGATAACAATAACAACTATATGTTCACATCTGGTCAGAATCTATTTAGATTAACCGAGACTGATATCGATGCTTGTTCAAATAAAACAGAAACTGATAGTTAAATTATAAATAATTTGTTATGTTTAAAATATATAATATTTATGTTGGTTTTACTGGCTTACTTATAAGTGACTATCCATATATAGTCACTTATAAGTTGGATATTTTCTATTAGGCACGTTCTCTACTTTAGTATTATATTGTTAAAAAATATCAAAATTTGATTGTTGTATTTTAAGTGTTCAATTAACTTTACGTCACTAAATAGATAAATAAATTGGTTTGTACTTATATTAAATTACAAATGCAATTTTTAAATTTACAGTTATTTTATTATTACAACCAATTCCTATTTAGACGCCGCAACTCAAAACCAACGATAGATAGTTTAATAACTAATATGGTTGTTTCTGCAACCTGTGGATATCTGTAATCAACCCTAAATATGGGAATTAAATTCCTAGGCAATGTCCGTCTTAACATGGTACATCAGTTTTCTATTTGAAACTACAAAATAAAATCAAATGTTCGTTTAGAAGCCACATGTTGTTTTCTCTAGTAATCGTAAGTATGACCCATATCATTGCATCTAAATATATACATGTATCTGATGTTTTCATTGGCCTCGCCCTTGCCGTCAACTAGTTTAATTGCTTCCTGTTGATAAATTAGTCTTACGATAGCCGACACGATCCTCTCTGATCTGATCAAGAGTAGAGTTACATGATCTTGTCGCCTAGACCTATGATACTATAGTCAAATCACTTTAGAAGCGTTCTTGCTTTTATAGTAGTGTACATACCATTCAAAAAAATAAAAATATATTATTCGTTTATTTATCTGTTGACGGTGCACTACTACAAGAGCAAAACCGTCTCCAAAGTGATTTGACTATACTTTGCTGAACTATAGGTATAACTACTATAGTATATATATGTATAGGTTTATACCTATATATATTATACCTATATTATTATACCTATAGTAGTTATCTACTATAGTATGTAGTAGTATAATAAAACTACACGCGCTTGTTATGAATATGTCAAATGATATATATTTTTTATATTAAGGAAGTAGCAAACGAGCGTGGCGATGGTGCCGCCGGAGTTGAACCACAAGAGTTCTACCTTTTTTTTTATTTGATGGATGTTGCAAACGAGCATGCAGTCCACCTGATTGTAAGTGGCCACTGCCGCCCATGGACATTTGCAATTAACCCCAGATAAGATCACAGTCCTACCTGAGGTCGACCACAGATGCGTTGCTACCCCTGAGGACTAAGTTGGGACGCTTCGGATAAGTATGTCCCCATGCAGCGTTACGCTACTGTTATAAGGCAGAAATAGGTGTGGCGGTGGGGCCGCCGGAGACGAACTACATAGGGTTCTACCACCTTAAAAAAGAACAAATTATAAATATAATTTTTATTCTACGTAAAAATAACAGTGGTGGCTTTTTATGATTCAAAGGAAGCTTAGCACCGGCATTAAAATGCAGTTACTTAAATAATTTTACTTTAAGTAACTACGTAAAAATGCTTGATCCTTTGAGAGAGTAGAGGAAAAAGCACTACTTCGTTATTTCCTACCTTCTAACGTTTAGTTTAATTAAACGTAATAGTTCAGTTTACGTTTATCAAATATCAACTTTTATCGAACATCAACGCCTCAGCATTTTAAAGTATTTAATTAAATAAAAAACTTATAGACGTCTGCATCAGATTTAGGTACTTATTATTATGATCTGTTTTATATTTATTATTCAGAAATCAATTAAAACTATCAAAGCAAGCTTATAGTCACCAAAACTAACCTTTATAGTTGCCATAAGAAAATAGATCATAATTAATCACAGCACTACAATTTACTCCAGCTCTGTTTCTTACGTCCACGTCTAGTCCATTCCGTCGTGAATAGCTTCGAAGCCATTGTTTAGAGCTGCGTTATTGTATGGAACAACGCTGAAATCGGTTATAGTGCCGATAACGTCTATATTGAGCACCGCTTCTGAAATATGACGCTGTGCAGCGCATCGTAATTGTTTAATTGTTATAAATTAGTTAGTATCGAACTTTACGCTAACTGAACGGATATACCAGTGATTTCTACACAATGTGGTCTAATAAGTAACTGATAATAAAAGAAAACTGGATTTCTACAAAAATAGTACATTACGATACGGGTGAACTAAGTTGCATATTACTGCACGGCGTGAAAACGCCTTGCATAATTGGCAACTTAGATCACTAGTATCGTATTTTATTTTATAGTACGCGTGACATAAGACCGCTCGCACGCGGAAAGGCGTGCGTAAAGCGCGGGCTTAGGTCACACTGTGCTACAAAAGTACATAAGCTCACCGATGAACATGACCTATAGAAAGACATTATGCATCTGATGTTATGTGATCACTGTCAATGTTAAGTTTTACCTGAGATCAACTTTAAATTTCTTGCCACCTTGAGAACCAGGTAGGTCGTCTTGTGTTACCTGTCTGCGATACTACACTCTTAAAACCATAACGTCTATAACATATGTCACAACAGTAATAAAAAACTACAAACTTATGACGGTGGTGCCGCTGCAATAGAACCACTATCTTCACCTTTTCCAAGTTTTTTTGATGTTATCTCAACTATAAAATTAATCCCGGATAGATTCTCAGTTGAGGTCGCGTTCCGATCCGGTGGTAGATTAAGAAAAGATTGTAAATGACAATTTGTAAGTGCCTTCGCAAGGCCTATGCAAAATAAAGATATTTCATTTCATTTCATTTCATTTCATTAAGACTAAGCTGGAACGCTTAAGATACTACACCCTTCAGACCAAAACACAACAGCGCTTAACACTGCTTTATTAGGCAGAAATAAGTAAATAATTTTGCGGAAAACAGCAAATGTAACCAAAGAGTTATTTTCTATATATTTCCTATTCTATAACCCCTTTTATATAAAGGACAAAGTAAGTATTTTGGAGACGTTCGTTTAGGGACAATCCATGCAAAGTTCGTTCCACTTATCACAAAAAGTATTTATTGCTAAGCAACGTTTGAACTCCATAGCAACGGTGTACTTCAGACTTCTGAGGAAACTTATTCACGTGACTATATTATGATTTTGTAGCCGATGTTGTTGCTATAATACTAAAAATGTATGTATATCTATTCGGGGTACTTTTAGTGACCTATTTTATAATACCTAATATGGTAGCCGTCGTCCACGAATAACAACATGGTATATGATACAACACTTTACATCATCTTTTTTTTCTGAAGACTAAAATGTTTGTCGCAAATCTAAGTCAATCGGCATCCACAGCCTTCGACCGAAACACATTAGGAATACTCGTACGTCTGGCGATACCTCCCCAGTCAAACCATTCTGTACTAAACTAATAATGTATGTATATATAGATATTTTACCAATCGACGATCTGGGTGGTAGAGCAGTCACCATACCGGTCTGACACGCAGAGGATTGCGGGTTCGATACCCGGCCAGACAGATATCTGAACAATAAATTCAGATTCCGATGGGTGTTTGTGTTCATCTTACGTGTGTATACACAGGAAATTTGTAGTATAAAACTTTAGTGTATAAAGTGTAGGTACATACATAATTTGATATTCGCAATATGTAACAAAGTATCCTTGAAAGAATTTCCTCTGGGCGCTCGAATCCGATGACTCGAAACATTCGACGCAGCGCCTTGACGAGTGGCCACTTGACGATGCCGAGACAAACATCGTTCTGATTATTCTAGTTAACATCCCGACATTTCAGCATTGTATTTATTTAGAAAATACATTTATTCATAGATTCGCAACCACAAATACGAAGAGAGAAATAAGAAGAGAAATAAACTAAATAAAATTGCAACAAACTAAACAAGAATATGAAATAGTGACTCAAATTATGTTAAATATTATGTAGGTATAATATAAAAGGATAGTAGAAGGATATTAGAAAAAAGAACCAACGACTTTAACTTTGATTTGTTTCATTTAAATACCTATTCCCTCTGCCTATTCCTCATAGTTTAAATGCAGCAAAATATCTGTTATCGAGGTAGATCGTTTTCCTTATAAATATCAGACGTTTAAAAAAACGATGGGCGGTAGTGGCTACTTACCATCAGGTGGACAGCATGCTAGTTTCCTACTTCCATCATATTAAACAAACATGGTATCCCTGTAGTACCTGAAAAGCATTGATCAAGAAGACTTAATTAAAGCTATACTACTAATTGTATATGGAATCTTCTAAGAAATTGTAGCATTCCTGGTTTATTTTGAGAGCATTAGTGACCACATAACAAAAGGTGGACAAGACCATTTACTTCTATATCTACAAAAACACGCAACATTAAAAAGTTTCATAAATACTCATAAAAATTCCCGTGACAAAGAATGCTTCAAAGAATTCCCATTTAGCCCTGAAAATCGATGTTAAGAGCGACGTTTGACGCAGCACGGACAAGTGGCCACTCCACGACCCGAGACATCCCCAGTTTCCATGCCAACATTTGAAAACCTATTTGCGAATTGCAAATTCTGTGTTTAATACTCAGGTTCATTTTACAAAAAAATATTAGGTCAATTTTAGCTTCGCTTTATAAGGACATGATTCGTTCAAAAACTCTAGAGATGTTATTTACAGTACTGCAATACAATTACTAGCATATTCTAAGTAGATTGGTCTGCTGTGTAGACTGGCGATCAATTCTATATATAATAGCAATAATATACGTTATTGACAAATGTTTTAGGTCATTACAATCATAGCCGGATTAACCTTAAGGCAGAGTAGGCAACTGCCTAGGGGCCCACGACCACTGGGGGGCCCATTCTCCCACG
>DWPV01004278.1:0-13822 GCA_018251915.1 Urbanus proteus proteus
ATACCCCTTTTTAGGTAAGTTGTGTTGTGCTTTGAAATAATGACAGGTACAGATACAGATAGATGGCGACTGGAGCGGACCACAGATAAGATTTCCTTTAACTTTAAACATTGTGACAGCGTATAGCACAGAGTGCAAACTACATAGTACAAAATATGAGGACGAGATTACTTCACATAATTAATATATATACCTGTTTAAATTATAATATTTTTTATTTTACTACACGTATACAATTATCATACCTTCTTTGAGAATTATGTGGCTTTGTAATTATACTGTTGAAGTTAAGAAATATCTATTCGAAACAATAAAAGCAAAAATTTAATACGCATTTTTAAGATAAAACTGTATGTATATGTTTGACATTAAACAGCTAGTCTGCATCGACCGCGTGCGATCCGCCCGCCTTCTGACCGCCTTAATGTTCTTATTACGTACGGTTTAAATCTGACGTCGGGATCATGTTTTATGCATCTGAGTGCGCGATGAAACCGCTAGTGTAATATATAAAGCCCGCTGGGAAGGGGATTTCATGAGCTATATGGCTGTGTATGATTTTGTTTTGTATATTTTATACGATGCAATGGATTTGTGGCCAAGATCAGTAATTGTTTTAATTTTCATAGTTTCGTAGTCCAACGTACATTCGGTCACGAAATTTTCGTTTGATATATTTAGCTGATCGTAATCAACTAGGTGTTACACATTCCTTGGTCATTTAAGTAGACCAATTTACTTAATAAATTTATTTCCTTGTTCCTACTAACCCACATCACTATTTCTCTTTATGAATTATGACCCTAGGTTTTTTGTAGACGTGTTGAAATCGATTTTTTTTATCGAACTCGCTAACTCAAATTTTAATTTGTAACGATTACGTTATTAAATGTACATAAGAAGTAAAGTCGATATTATTGTTGGCAATATCGAGTATTCGTTGGACAATAGCATTTGCATTCTTGAATGCCTCCCAAAACGCGGTGCGATGAGGCTGTTATCAATTTCCGGAGCAACAAGTGGCCAATAATTTTGAATACGTTGCACCACTTGTATCTACTAAGCACTGGATCTTTTGCATTCATGAATTGTGAGCTTCGTGAGTTAAATTGTTAGTTCCCGGTTTTATTTTTTATGAGATGAATGTTGCAGAGCTGGCAGCCACTTAGGTAGCTTACCTCTCCCTTCATACGTTAATAGTAGCGTTACACTCATCTCCCTCAATATTTAGTCCAAGATAAGTTCTACTAATTTTTCTATGATGAACTTGGTCCCAAAGGTAATCTATTATGAACTTAGCCACAAGGATAACAAAGACAACTTATTTTATTATTAAAAAATAGAATAACAGACGTTTTCTTTGTAATATCTGTTCAATGAGTAATACCTTATGTTCCATGTTATATTTTTTAGAATTTTACTTCACCTGTAAAATATTTACTTCTACTATTAAAACATTTGTTATGTTGCCTATAAATTATAGAGCAATCGATATTAGTCAACGTGTCACACTTAGTTAAGTTAATCCAAAGTAAGGTCTTAATATTACAAGTATTGCAAGACTTAGGGCGCCATTGTTGGTTCATACCGTGTACCCAATTTGTCAAGACCGAACTTACAATGCTCTACATGTCTACGAGTCTTGTTTTTTTACTTAGTAGTAATATTTCTGGGAAGCAGTAGTCAGGTATCATTCGCAATGTAATCCCACGTTTTGTGGCGTGTTTCGAAGTTCGCGTGTTTATCTTGTATTGCAAGTTATTCGCGTGTTTCAGTTGAAACGAAAATAATCAACCGAGTTCGCCTTTATGGAGTTGGTGAAACTTAATTCTGAACCGCTCCAATTATTTGGAACAAATTTGAGGAAGTAAAATACGGATGTAATGTTTTTGAGGATTGCTACCAATTGAAGTTGGTTTTGTACACTAATACCTTAATCTCTTATTGTCCCACCAGTGGGCGTGGATCTCTTGCCAAAAAGATTAAAGTTTCCTGTATGTAAGATAACTCTTAAGCTACTAAGAATTTTTTGAAAATGAGATTTGCATATTTAGAGCTTGAATCTTGGACCCTAATGAGATTCGGATCCAGATCCGAGTACAATCACTGCGATCAGCGTCTAGATCTAATGCCATTCTACACTCTCACAGCCAATATAAATGAACTTTATAATTATGTTGTTAAACAAATTGCTAAACAATATGAAACAAATTGCTAAACAATATGTAAACAAATTGCTAAAACAATTGCTAAACAATATGTTTAGCAATTTGTTAGGTGTAGACAGTAGTGTGTATTGTGTGTAAACAGACTACCAAAATATGATTTAAAATATCTAAAAGTTACAATTAAAACCTACTTGAACACACTCACAATACAATCTCACTTATAAACCAGTTCTTACAAACGCTCGTTTTCCATAGCATACCTGCACTCACACGAAATTCTATTAATTTCACTAAACGCATAATAACCTGGAGTTTAAGCGTCAGATTTGTTTTTTAATTCAAAACAAATTACAGAGTTCAGGGCATCTTCTAAACCGTGTATAATAGGGTTTGCATCTTCCGAAGAATAATGGGTACAAAACGAAAAAGGCCCGCGGCGTCTTAAATTATTTTAATTGGCTTCGGTAGCGGTTTGGACCGTGTCTTCGAATAAATACTTCCAACGGGTTTATGACAAATTCATGTAACGTGCGTTCTAGTGATGGGACAATTATTGATGATCTTAAAGATCACAGGATACGAATATATCTACGGAAATATTTTTATTTATTGCGGTATTGATTGCCTGTACATATTCGTAAGCCATTAATATTAATCATATGGTAGTAATGTCTGAGTGTAACCGTGACACCATCGGAGAGACCCTAAGGGGGCTACTACATATCTACTCTTAGTTTTTGATTGCTATGCAAATCTTGCAAATATTTGAATGATTTAAATATACTTACAATAGTTAATAATTTTACAATGAATTAATTATCTTCAACCAAATAAGGTCACATATTCAAAAATATCGAACTATGGTTTAACTTTGCTTCTCCACATCTGTCAACTTGGAACTTTAATTTAACTTCGATTCTCACAGTAAAGTCTTAAATCATTTTACTAGGCTACTAGGCTAGGCTACTTTTGAGAAGTTTACCTAATTTTTGAGAGATCAAGCAAAATATACGCGCTAAATTGTTACGCATACAAACATAAATCAATACAAGTTTAGTTCACCATGCCTACGTACAGTAGTGACACTGTTTCGCTACGTTCTTTATTTATTGTTCTTCAGTTCACGTAGAACTTTCTACCATTAGCGCTACGCTACGGTATGTTGTTTAGGTTTTGTAGCACGAACGTAGTGTGTCGTTCAAACAGCTTTCGTTACAAATTCTATGTCAATTGACGAAGTAGATCATTCTATTATACTAACCAATTAGGAAAATTTATATCTCAAATGTACGATTTTAAGTACCTAATAGTTACTAAGCTATGTTTAACTTCTAGTAGCTTCTACTACATATAACAAACAATTTTAAAGGTACAACAAATAATCCAGTTTTTATGTGTATTCATTTAAACTTGTAAAGCATATCTTATTTAATTTTACAATTAAACTAAATTATAATGGAAAATTATTCCTGCAATCCGCAATCCTGTCTTATTATTATGAAGATACTCATCCCCTGGACCTAAGCAAGTTAGCTTTCATCACATCCAATAGAATAAAACACTAATTTCTCTCTAAATCCGTGTTTCGCTAGATTGACACCATATGACTAGACACTTAGACAGATTTCCTTTATTAGACGCCAGTTATGTATGATAATAAAACATTTCACGTCTTATTTGTAAAGTTTCTAGTAGCTCTATGTATACTAACTTTGTTACCCCCGACAGCCGAGAGAAATACCGAACAAGCAAAAACAATTAACAAATTGATAAGCTCAAAACAATTTTCAATTAACTTCGCCGGGAGTGTTCTCTGTTTACAAATAACCACCATTTATCAGAAATGCCTATGCAGTTTTTAACGTCTGACGCTCAGGGCTGTCTCGCTAACTCTTTATTTGTAGCGCTATTTAACCCTAATGTACTTACGCTACCAGGACTATTACTGTAACACACGTGAATGTACCAGTATTCCAATTCATATGAAAGAATAACTTACATATTGGATTATTTATTTATTTCGGTTTTGACTTATTAAGTAAATAGTTATCTTAACTATTCGTAATTGAGTTTAAGATCAAAATTAAAGTGATACTTAGTTTTTATTTTATTTTGGTATAAGGTATCCATAATGTGACAATACGAATTCAATATGTAATATAAAATAAGGACATTGGAACGTGACGTGACTTTATTCTTAGACTAATTTATATTCTTGTATAATTCCAGAACGGAAGCGGGGACGGCAAACGTACACGCGGTACCAGACCCTCGAGCTGGAGAAGGAGTTCCACTTCAACCGGTACCTGACGCGGAGGAGACGGATCGAGATCGCGCACGCGCTCTGCCTCACCGAGCGCCAGATCAAGATCTGGTTCCAGAACCGCCGCATGAAGTGGAAGAAGGAGAATAAAACCAAAGGCGAGCCTGGGTCCGGAGACGAACCAGATAATATGAGCCCACCCACCTCGCCCCAGTAAGATTAGTCCACCCGCTCCAGGACTAAGATCGACTTGTTTCAGATTACACCTCATACTCACCTTTTGTTTCGTATCCAAACGAATTTAGCGACAATCTGAAACGATCGATCCAGCGACCCCAGTTACTAGAACAGTTTAATTTGTATAAATTGTATGTTGGACTTTTCATGATAATTACATTATAACTAATACGTAACTTAGTGACTTGGCATAAAGAGTAATGATAGTGTGACGAAGAGATTTTTACAGTTGTTAAGTATAAATTAATTTATAGAACAATCTCAATACCAATAATTACCAAAAACGCAGTGTTTATGATAATTAACTGCATCGAGTTTGATGTGATTGCATTATTATTATGTAGTCGAGATATTATTGTTTGGAAACCGGACGGTTATTAGGAATTGTCTACTCTTTCGCAATTGGTTTATTAGACCTTATAAATTCTTGTCAAAGTGCTTGACGTAACAATTTATTGTAACATCCGCGACTCTTTCTTTGTGACCTACGGACTCACTCAATCATAAATGTAATATAAACTTACTAGATATTTTATTCTCTCACAGTCAGTTCTTTAAATAAAGTCGAGCACTTTGTCAAAATCAAATCTTTTTCTTGCAATACGAATCACAAAACCATAAGGACCTCTTATAATTAACCATTGATAAGAAGGCAATTAGTATCGATATTGTTATTATTTAATATATTTGATGTTTTATTTCTAATTAAGCTATCGAAATGCTATTCTGTACATATAAACATAATAATTTTAGAATTTACGATTATGTACAATTGTTTTAGTGTGAATAATATTATTGAGATTAATTTTGGGAAGCAACGATTAGTTCTTTATAATTCGCAGGGACGAGTTTGTAATTCGTGAATCTTCTCTGATTTTGTACCCTCTTAGGGACTTGTCCCACCGAAAACGAGTAACAAGTAGCAACTGGGCGAATAAAAAAAATCCTTACGATACAGCGCCTTAGTAGCAAGGGGAGAGAACGAAAGTATGCTTATGAGATTCACCAGAATGGAGTTAATTTGATATACAAATTAAAAAATGTGTATCTACTATTTTGATACGCATTCATGCATAATAAATGTAAAAAAATATATGAGTTTCGTTTAAAAGTATCGTTTGATCCCTGTCGTTACTCTTTCTCTGTCGGACAAGTCAGTTAATTCGTAGTAGGGAAGGCCAGTTATACAAGTGCAATGTATACGATTTTTCGATGACACATATATACGTAATTAATACTGATAATAAAATCATAGGAATTCTTATAATATTATTGTTAAATGTTGCAAGGGTAAAGCTTACGATTGTCAATATTTTTTTTATTTCATTGTACACGGACTAAGGTCGTGCCATTTAATGGAGGAATTAAAATTATTAGAGGCATGTTTAAATGATCATCTCGTAACGACGCAGAGAAATTCACTAATTGTTCTATTATAGTGGAAAGTTACCTTCGATTCTGTAGGTGCAGAAGAACTTTATACCTATTTTTTTCATAACTTGAATCTCTTTATGGAAAGTAGGTACGGGGCATGTACACAGTATACCAAAGTTAGGAAATATACTACTGGTTGTTCAGTGTTTGTATAAAAGGAGTACCTACGTAGTAAGCGCATGTAGTGCATGTCAGCATTCGGCCGTTTCATATACAAGTCTCACGGAGACAAAAGGTATTTTTATAAAATCATTGCCTAAGGAAACCAATATACGTAAAATTATCGAGCATTAAATATTTACTTGTAACATGATAGTCTTACGATAGGTACTGTTAAAGGAGCGTGACTTTGAAAGGTTGAACTTTGTCGGGATTCGCGTTATACGTTTTTTCGTAATAATGTAAACTATTTATTGTAAATTGTTTTTTTTTCACATAGATTGTAACTAGTGAATGTTTTAAGAACTCAGTGAGCCCGTTTCATTATACATATATATTTTAATTTGTGCTGTGTTCGTTAAGTAAATGTAAATTGTTTTAACTGTATATTGTCGATATTTTAAACGGTATTTATTTATTGAATCACTTTAATTAGGTTTGCGACTTTCTCTATCGACTCTTGAATTGGTTTATTTATTAAGGCTGTCTGGCTGGGATGCATTTTGTTTATTATTTGAAATTTGCTCAAATATCATGTTTATGTTGTGAATTTTGTTGTAGCAGTAAGCAATTTGATTGTGTTAATTTATGAAGTGACTGGTTTTTGAACGTTGACAGAAATAGGAGCATCGTTTAAAAATCAATAGATCACTTTTTAAGTGCAATCAAAAAGCATGAATTGAATCAGTCCCTTGCCAGATAGATCAACATTAATTTCGGTTTGTAAAATTTTACATTACAGTAAAATTAGTTTTATAAAATTACACTAAGTTTTGATTGTTAGGCGAACTGACAGCTGTCCTGTAACTTTCAAGATTTAGGTCTTTAGGCGAGATAATGGATACCTAATCGATTTTATTTACCATTATGTCCTATCAATTCAAAATTTATGAAATATAACTATAATTAGTAACTTAATAAGGTTAGGCGAGACGATATTGTCATAAATATATAAATACATGAAATTAATAAAGCATAATGATTGTACTTACAGATTTTTATTATATTTATTACCTTCAATACTTATAAAGAGAACATGAAAGATAAATCTATTGTTTTTATAGATGCATATTGTGACTTTTCTTTATCTGAATCTTTATTTTTAATATTGTGTAAGAAATAAGAATACAAAAATTTACATTCCTACAATATACCTACCACATATTGACATAAAACACCTTTGCAATACACAACACATTAACGCAATACAATATAACCAAAATCACAAAATATTTGAATGAAGTTGCTTGCTTGATAGAGTCCAATAAATATAGAGATCATTGTCACTAATAATAAGAATATCGCAATGGACATCGATATTAACATCATAATATTTAAATATTAAATATTTGATATTTGATAACTGATATCTAAATATTAAACATTGAATATTATGTGAAAAAATTGATATATTATGCTTTTAAAGAAATAAATCAAAAACATTATAACAAAATTTTAATTTTCTTGATAGGTATTCATATACTGTTCTATGAATACCTTAATTAAACTGACAAAAGTAGATATTTTAATATTTCTTTTGTTACTGTCTTATTAGATTATTGCGTCTTATTGCAGTTTGTAAAACTGAAATGGAAAAAGTAAAAGTAGAAAGGAAAATAATATATACCATTCGATAAACTCCATGCTCTATTAGACATTAAATAAATCGCAGCAAAAATGACAACATAAACTATCTATAAACGTATCATACTCATCAAATTACGGCCATTTTAATATAGACGTTGAAATATCATATAAATATTTTGGAATATGTTATTGGCGGTATAGCATTATAAAATTGGAGAAAATGATGAACAGTAAACAGAATAGTCTGCATCGATTTTCCTGTCACCACTCAAAGTTCTCATGTTTCATATTCACGTAAGGTACATGCACGTAATCTTTGTACCCACATGCAAATCCCAGTCATTGTGCCGTAGCCTGAAGACGGCGTCATTATAACGTTTCCCTAACGACAAAATAATGATTCGCGTGATACAGGCCCGGTTCCTTCCGTGTCAGCCACGGACGATTGGCCCGCCCCGCCACAAATCTGAAAATTACTTTTTTCTGTTTCAACACGAACATGCTTATTTATACTAGGTGTGGCTCCCTCTAATGAGTTTTTAATAATGCCTCCCATCCAATGAACGCTGAAGGCGAACCATTATTCTCCATGTAAGGTCGAACTAATGCGATTTTGACAAGTTCGAAATTGAGGCGATTATGGTTTTGCAGGGTTTTAAATGACGCTGTATTTGTCTGACGTCTCCCGCTAATATGATGCTCTCCGGAAGTCGTTTACTGTTATACAATTTTTTTTTGAATGCGTTTCGAATCGTATCTGAGTTATGTACGTCATGGATATTATATATGGTTTGAAAAAAATTAATGAGCAGTAAAGTTAACTTTATTTGTGCGTAATTTCAGAACTCTTAACTGCATACCTTTATAGAAGAAATACTTGCAAGAATAAAGAAATACTTGCAAGAATAAATACCTATAAAGAAAATAAAATATCGATGCAATGTACCTAATTGAAGTTAATTGTCATTTATGTTGTTCAAAATTCACACACCGCCTTTCACCTATCAACAAAGCCCTGCGGAATATTGATTTGACGGGTGTATTACGGGATAGACGAAGGATGTAGTTATTATTATTATGGCGTTTTAACTTAACTAACGCATTTGTAAGTAAACTCCGGTAGGATTCGTATCATACCCAATATAATTATCTAGAGTTGATTGTAGAAGGTAGCCACTTATTACTCCATACATGAATAATGGTTCCCTTCTCGATGTTATCGATGATATCTATAATTTTGACAAAAGATAATTAAAATAATAAATCAAGTGTTATTTGCTTCAGTACGCATCATTTAAATATTTTTTTTAAATTTCGACCTTACCTTCTCAGTTGTACACAGACATTCTTATATCTTATCTAGAGTTGATTGTAGGTGGTAATGACCACTTATTCCTCGGTGGATATCCCTGATACATCTATACTACACAAATAAGCCAAAAATGCCAAAAAATCAAGTGTTATCTAAGTAAAAACCTTTAAATACGTGTTCAAGATTCGACCTTACCATATACAGAAATTCTTATTCTATATTCGTATGAGTTGACAATATTGTTATCTCGTCTCGACCGTGAACCCAATCTGGAGTAAGTGCAATGGCACATTGGATAATAAATAACACTTGGCTGTCATTGTGGCAGATGACTGACTGACCAATTTATATTGACCTTTAAACCAACTGATATGAAGTGTCCCCTTTACGCGTCGATACCAATAAAGATGTGTAGAGTTTGCATGTGTAGAGTATGAGCTGTATTGGAGTGTTTGTATTTTATGTGAAGTGTCTCATATGAAATAAGAAGTTGAGGTAGGAAATTTCTTGCCTTATATTAGATACGAGCTAGTTCCTGCGGTTTCACCCGCGTTAAAAAAAAGTTAAAATTAAGGATACGAATTTTGATTAAATATAGTATTAAACTAAGTAATGTTGTATCTTTAAATTGGTGAAAGAATTTTTAAGATCGGTCCAGTAGTTTCGGAGCCTATTCAATTCAAACAAACAAACAATTAAATCTTTCCTCTTTATAATATTTGTATAGTTATAGGTAGGTAATATACCTACCTACGATATGCTAATACCATATTAATAATCATAAATGAAACAAGTCTTTCCTATTTTGCTCTGGTATGATGTGAGATTTTGAGTGCAATGCTGACAAACGGTACCTAAAATAAATTTTAAGACAATTTTATCTTAATTGTAATTTAATATTAGTTAGTTGATTTAAAGTATTTCTTTTTTATTTTTGGTAACCATCGGTAATACACAATACTACCACTCACGAACTTGTATAACCAATACAATCAACCATTATTTGAACGTTACCCATAGCTAACAATACCTATTTAAGAACATCACATTTAAATTTGATTCTTGACAGATTTCTTGAAGGTAGTTACCTAAAAATGTTATACATGTAATTTTTTAATTCAAATTTAATATACATAGAATTATTATTATGTACTTACATGCACATACCTACATTAAAAGTACTGAGTAGTACTGATCTTCTTGTTACTAATTGAGATCTATTAACTGACATTTGCCCCACAATTCACGAGTGACCCGTATGGACAAAATCAAACCGGTGTACGTTTGAGTAGTCCCGAGATGAAGACATAAATTACAGGCAATCTTTCACGTGCGACCTTGCCTCATAACATTCAATTTTATTGACTGCAATAAAGCAAAGCAATGGTTAAATCAACACCGCCGTATCGATAAACACCTCGTAAATATTCAACCTCTCTCTCACACTTATGTGGTTCAACATAAGAGAAATAGAGATGCAAGAATCGCTCGTTCATTTCGCTTTTACTCAAAATAGTTTATGAGAGCCCAGGAGTTTTCGGAAAAAAATGTATTAGACTCTATCCTGTAAAACTTTAGGTTGCGTTTGTGTTGCGTTTTGAAATTTATAGGTTTTTAATGGGTCCTTAAATCGCAATAACGATTTGTTTATAGATGTTCTTGTGCCGCTCCTTTGTACTGAGATTTCAATTTATGACACATATTATATTACGACATTTATTACGTTGGAATGAATAAGTGTCAACTCATAACTGTAATGGACGTTATAACATTTTTGTTATAATGTTTGTATGATGACGATGTATGTTTTAGAAATTTATTTTATTCAATTACTTAAGCACACGTAATATGTAATATGATAATATGTAATTAATTTTCACCTTATTAAGTACTTATTACTTATTGTTAGTTTTACATTCATGGGTATTGAGTTCAAGATTAAAAGTCTTTTTTTATTATGCAGGAGAGTTAAATGGAATAGGCAATGCTTCAACAAAAACGTAAATTAACTTTGAGGTATCCTCAAAACCTACCTACTACTAATTAAAAACAATTTTATTAGAAGTTTATTATAATAATTGATCATAAATTAAAATATCATAACTATATTTAAACTTGAATGCTTGTGAGATTTTTACAATAGTTCATTTGTTCAAATATTGCTCAAAACAGCGTTAAACAGTGTAAAATTCAAAGATCCCAACGGTCATACTCTACATAGAGCTCCAAATTCAAAAATTGGCGCGCAGGCGGCTGCCATCTTGTTCGGGGGCGGTCCCCCCGCTCGCCCCGCCCACTCCACTCCCAGACACTCGGACGCAGCCCAAATCATTTGTTATAATGTACACTAGGCCACGTAGGTACTGTCATGGCATTTAGTATTATTATTATTATTTTTGGATTTATTTTGGATGGATTTAATAGTGGTTTCATAAATTTTTAAATGAATTTGGTGATATTAAAAAATATTTCTTAAAAATACCTAGATTAAATTTAATTCGAGGATGTAGATATAAACTAGAAAACTAAGGGTGGTAAGTAAAATTGCAATATTATTTTATACAAACACTACAAAAAAGTATTTTATTTTAGCTATATTAAAGGTAGGGTAAGGAACTTAAATATATTGGCATATCCTGAACGAGACCTTTCCCTTTCTTTATGTCAAAATGTCATTAAAAATATTTCAAACATTTCACAAATACATACATTCTACCAGTACTTGGATACCTATTCGTCTTGTAACAATAGTTGCGCGTGAGTTTGAAACATAACTCTGACGTCATCATATTTGTTCTTTCAAATTGACAAGTGACAAACATAAGGTAAGTATTAAATATCTTTAAAAAATTATCTATGATACTGAATATTTGTGACATTGAATACCAAAGTAAAGCTATCTCATCAGTAAACACCGATATGGTAGGTATTCTATAAAGAAACACCTTAGAAACTTTCGTATGCTGGCATACTAACACACATCAACACTTCTATTAAATATTCTTCTTCTTATATGTAAAAGCACGTATTTTAAACAGTTTGTTACACCATTTTAAAATATAAAACTTACCTACTCACATTAGGCAAATTTTTTGAATAAAACGAAATAAATCCAACTGTCAAAGCGAAACTTATTGCTGCTGGGTACGTCAGGCGTTGCATTTGAAGATGACATCGATTGAGCTACGACCGTCTCCTTTCCATATATGGTAAAGTATATACTTCTGTCCTTGTTAATTATATTTTTGTGAGTTCCACCTTCAAAGAGATCTACGGCGTAGAGGGAGTTGCGTCACGTATGGAGTACGTAGCTATGTAGAGCCTTATACCCACTTACGCAGATTTAAATATAGATAGAGTCTGCAATTGTGAGATACATTTTTGAAAGAATCGAAATAGTGGTCAGTCTTCGTAATATTTTTGTGGAACAATCATAAGATTTAGGTATTATTATTAATGAATCTCTGTTCTTAGAGGAACAACATGACTTAGTCTCAGACAACAGCCTATTATTTGTCTCTAAAAGCAAAATTGTCAAGGAGGTACATACTATCCAAAATTGATAAGTTACTTAATTAACGTATGATAAGTATCTGTGGGTACTTATCTGTGTAGATAAGGTACTTACATGTATAATAGTTAACTAGAAAACAGGCGA
Source organism: Urbanus proteus proteus (assembly GCA_018251915.1). NCBI lineage: Eukaryota > Metazoa > Arthropoda > Insecta > Lepidoptera > Hesperiidae > Urbanus > Urbanus proteus. The sequence goes on from DWPV01004278.1 coordinate 12,819, forward strand.
CGAAATGAACTTAATAGTACTTCGGTATATGGCCATAAAATAATATAGGGAAATATTTATTCACCCTAATATATCTGTACTAAAATATCAAACCTAATTAACTTCACTCTAGAAAATGATACAAATTGTATCGTTTCCCAGAATGGAGTTAGCCAGTTGAAATTGAACTACAGACTTAATATCTAACACTCTTAGGCGTAGGAACGTCCCGTGGAATGTGATCAAATAACCAAGTCGCATTACATAATAACAAGACAAATAGATTAAGAAATATGGATACTCAAATAATATGGTATTTCCCTATTCTTTTATCTTTAACTCAATCTTATGAGCGTCGAGTGATAACGGTCTCATTTTCTAGTTAACTATTTATGTAACTGCCTACTTACTCGTATTATTCTATTGACTCTACCCACTTTGGATATTAATACGGTATAAAAATATATAAAGAATACATACATTTATCTTTTTATGAAATTGAAGTCGCAAATGAGACCTGATAGCATGTATTGTGGTCCTTATCAATCGTGGACATCTGCAATCATACAGCAATGTTATTTATATGATATATCGACGCTGGAAGGTGTAATTGCTGTTACTCAAAAATATTATAATAGATATAAAAACATTGTCCGATCTTGTATAGAGTTGAATATTTTTGAGTAACAGCACACACGCTTCCAGCATCCATATATTCATTATGTTCGTAAATTCTGCCTAAGATCAGTCACAGATGCATGGTACTGCTTTTGAGGAACTTCATGTACCTACGTATTACCTTAACATAAAAACTTACCGTTTAAACCTGAACACAGCCGCGCTTTATAGTGCTGTTATAAGGCAGAAATATGTGTGACTCTGATGGAACCGTTCTAGTTTAATTACAAATACAATTGCCACCTTTAATTTTTTTCGTATAGGTTTCCTATACTAGATGATCCCCGCGGTTTCACCAGCGTTTGAAAAGTAAATCAATAAACATGTCGCGAGATTGACACGGCGAT
>DWPV01004279.1:0-13821 GCA_018251915.1 Urbanus proteus proteus
TTCGGGGGAGGAAGGATCGCGCAAATCTAACCGTGGAGGACCGCCATGACTCCAATTGATGAGGATGGAACTTCATCATTCGGCGAGTGGTGCGATGGAAGAAAGGTGACGAAGGCACCAGGTTCGAACAGTTCCTCGGAACACTCACCTTTTTATGCGAAAATTTAAAAGCATCACAGGAAAAAATGTTTAACGTTTTTTGTAACGGAAATAGTTACGGTGGATCGTTACGTTACATGGCGGAAGATAAGCTGTCAGTCCTGGTTGGTATCATAGGATAGCAATCGTTTAACCTCGTCGGAGGCTAATAAAAAAAAGTTGTGACAGTAGTGCCACCGCCGAAATCACAAAGTGCACTAAGTACCTAGTTCTTATAAAAAAGTTTTTAAAAGAGTGAATCGGTTTTACCTAGAAGAATTGTCTAATTAAAAATTACCTTCACCTTGTTACCTTAGCCTAAGTTTAATACTCACGAAAAATTCATTACATTTCCAAATATAATTTCTTGCAGTAATTTTACTATTTCTTGTCAACGCTGTTTAAAGTTATGTTACCTGAAACAAAAAAATTAACGTTAATTATGTAAATAATCAGTTTGTTTATACATGTACACTAATAAATAAAATTGAAGTGTCTGTTTGTGATTTCAAAAAAAAAACAACCATTTACTAAATCCATATGAAAGTTTACACGATACCTATGACAAAATGCAATTAGATTTTTTTGTCTGTCTGTTTAATTGAGATAATCTTCTTAATAGCTGGACCGATTTTGACGAGACTTTCACTGGAAGATAGCTGAAGGTCTAAGGCGTAACATAGGCTACTTTAATTTTCGAAAAATCCATTAGCGCGCGCACCGTCGCGGGAGAGCGGGATGACATTTATGTTTAAATATGTATTCTTTTTTAATTTTTAAACTCGAGTGAAACAGCGTGGTTCAGCTAGTTAGTAATAAATTAGCGACGTTCCGTTTGAAACAGGAGTGAAAACCTGGCGGAAGCTATTAATTATATTAACAGCCAACGTTGAAGTACGCATTCATTGAGATTTCTAGTCGTTCACATCAAATGCCACTTCGACTTACAAATATATTACGTGTAAGAAGTCGGGACGGCGACTCTATTGAATAATCATGTGCAATGTTTGAGAATGCAATGAAATTCATTCATTCTGCCTACAGAAATTGTTTTGTAAAATGTATTCTAAATCATTTGTTTTGTTTCAGGTAATATGATGCCTATATGACGACATGAAATAAAGGTATAAGCCGATTATTTATGGACGAAATTTTTTGTTATTTTAAATAATTACTTCATTAATTCATTCATTAATTATTTAATATTATCTTAATAATTTAGTTAATGAAATTCTTTAAATTATCTTTAAAATAATTTGGATAAGGGGATATCAGTGATCAATATTTTATAGATTTTTCATAGATTATAGAAAAGGACTAGATTAAAAAAAAACATCTTTATATTTTGTTTTGTGCTTGAGCGCATGTTTAAAACTCACATTAAAACCTATCATAAAGATGACTAATTGTAAAATAACCTTTACATTCTAGTAACTTCTGTCATGAAAACTTTACCATCGACGCATCCAAAGTAAATTCAATAAAAACCATCTCTCTCATAATTTATTACAAAAAACGAGACATTATACAAATAAGGTATGCAAAGAATAAAGCACACATAACTTTCGGTTAATAAAGCAAATGGATATTATACCTATACTGTTTGAAGGGTGCCATGGAATCGCTGGCGACATGCAGATGTCACCATTTGTTATTCAGATTCGTACAGACGCCGTCTCAAACGCACCCTGACATCCCAATGAATATGTAAAAACGATTATGGAAAACTTTTGAATAATACTCATGGAGTATTTTGACGGTTTTATTATTTTGTATGGACACTTCGTAGTCGTGGGAAATCGTAGTAAAGGATGATCTACATTAAATATTTATTGAGCCTCCAAATTATTACCTAAACCTAAAAACTATTTCAGCGTCAGTAATACAAATTTTTTCGTTACGTTACGTCACACGTTTATTATACGTACATACATATGTGTTTCCAATAAAAGTAATGTTCATTTAGACTTCGGAACTCTTCACCCTGCACGGTCCAACGCTACTTGGTCGCTTTTATTGCTCAGAGCGATTTAACTACTTCTTTGTAGCCTCCATATAGCCACAGAACTCATAATAGAACCTACGCAGCTAATTAGTACACTCTAGTTGAAACAGGGTTGTTTTATTACCCCACTCTAACCGAGAGCAGGGAAGACAAATATGCAAACCAAGTCAGCCATTCCTTTTTAATTTCGGCCGAAGTCAGAAACGGTGAAAAACTTGACAAATCTGCTAAAATGTTAAACTGGGAAGAGTTGAGGTAATTTATTTCGTCTCGAGTCAAAATATACTGAAGTTTTCTTTACGTTACATTTGCTCATTACTTAAATTAACTAAGTCTGTAGTGATTAAAGTGTGCATGCATAGATTTCAGATTTTCGAAACAGATCTTTTAATTGATTAAGACGGTACTTATTCGATTGATAAATAATTTAATTTGCATTATAAGCGTACAACATTATAATGATCACTGACATTTTTAACTTTTAAAATACATCGTGAAATTACCAGTTGAATTTATATTTAATAATACGAAACGGAAATGAGTACACAATTTTCATTTCCAGTGTTTAAATATTAACACTTAATATTACATTTTCATTTATATTTTGATGCGGTGAAATGAAAAAAGACTAGAGTAGTTCCGAAAGTGTCGTTAATTAAACTGATGCACTACGAATGTGTAATGTGATTGCATAAATTATATTGCATTTAGTCGTGCATGTGTCACGGCAATTACGAGACGAGCTTTCATTGGCCGTCCCGACAGCCCGGAGATGAGTAATCGCGTTCGGACGTTCGACGTTTGGATTTCGAATTTAGTCATTTGAAAAATTCTAAAGTTCCAACTCAGATAAATAAAACAGGTATATTACTCACCGCCTTGTATTTGAGTGAAGCCAAAAAACTACGCTACTTTCACGTATTTATACGCACACACTTATACAAAACTAGCGTAGTTTCTTGTCAGTACCATTGGTTTGTTTACGCTCATATAATTACTTTTATAACCCAACCATTTTAAAAACGGCTTCATTTTTTTGTTAGGAATGATAGATCTACCTACTTTATTTATCTGAGAGTTCCAATTACTTATGTGCTTTTTGTGGATTATTAAAATCTTTACTCCATGGACCTCGCAAGCCCGAAACATATTATTGGTTGAATTGATGGGTACATTCGCGAACGTTAACAAATATAGTATTTTTTGGTTTTATTTTTGATCTATAATGACTTACAGTATTTATTAAGACAATAAAAGTGAAAAATTAAAAATACAACAACATGATAAATAAGTTAATCAAAAAAGTTTAAACCCCCGTTACAGCTCGGATTCGAAAATGAATTAATTAACAGTTACATTTCTAGCATCGAGCTGCTTCTATAAAATAAAGTTTATAACACTCCTGAGATAAATATAAAACGAACGACATGTCATATTTTAGAAAATGTTATACTGAGGCGGTCATAAATTGCACTTACCTAAATATTCGTTTATACATACATACTTACACAGTAAAAAGTAAACCCGAAAAACATTACCCTTCTTCTGCGCGCATTGGGTAAAATAGGTTAAGATTTATTCATGCAATGAATACAAAAAGTGACCTCATAGGAGCTACTCGTAGTTCCGATGAGGCCGGTATTGCCTTTTTTGTTCTGAATTTATTAGGTAAACCAGGAAAATTATTTTTATTAAACGAATGAATAAACTTTAATCCAGCAAACATCAATATTAGTAGTTTGTGTATTTTTCTACACAATTGCTTATTTTATTAGTCCAAATGAACTAATAAAATAAGCAATTGCATCAGACGAGATCTGAATGGAACGAAACGACTTACCCTTCTCATTTTTTTTCTATATTCACATTTTAAAATACTGTGTGAATCCCGCGGGTTCACCCGAGTTAAAGAGTAAAAGGAATACATATTTAAACAAAACTGAAAACTAACTCTCCCGCGAGGGGGCCCGCATGCGCGTGAAGTGTGCGCAAATACTTTTGTTAAAAATTAAAATAGCCTATATTACGCCATAAACCTTAAGCTATCTTCCAGAAAAAGTCCCGTCAACATCGGTCCAGCCGTTTATAAGATTACCTCAGCCTATCAAACAGAGAGACAGATAGTCAGACAAAAATGCATTTTGGTTATAGATATACTGTAAACGTTCATATGCGTTGAGTAAAAACTTTTTATAATAAAATAAAAAATTGAACGGATAAAAATTGTCTTTATATGGTTTTCCTTATGAGTTGCAGTGCACCAAAATATAAAAATACCTACGCAAGGGTATCTTCAGCGAAACTCTTGTTGATTCTTCATACATACATCACCTAACTCGGCTGTAACATTATAATAATTGAAATGGAACTATAGCGTGTTTAATTATTTCCTATTAAAAAGTGCGCAGTTTTTTTAAGGAGTAGTTCGTAACATTTGGGTCACATATCATAAATGTGTCCGTAAAACATCCGTTATGACTTACCGAGCATGTGGATCGGGACAGTGTATGTGTTAATAGAAGCGAAAATGACACGTACATTTATAATAAGCATTTGCATAAAGTTTTATTACCGTTCTACTGGGATTTCTAAATATATTTCAACTTTTAGTACGTGCGATGTACTAATATATTCAGAATATAATATTCTTCCGTGTTCTAAACGATGTGAATAATCTAGATTATTTATTTAGAAGGTATATTAGGTACATATTTTCGACACAGTGATACATGCCTTGTATGGGCCGGTCAGAGTGGCGACTTTTAGATGAGGCCTAGACTTCATACAGAACTCCAAGTCTAATTAACAAATCGAAAGACACGCGCGTGGTAGTTCGCGTGGACAAACTTTAGCGAGAGCAATAGATTTATTATTCACATATATATGTACATTGAACTTAAAATGTAACTAAAATATAGGAAACTAGAGTCTCTACACTAGATTTAGAGTGTTTCATGTAAATTCATGTGATACTTCAATTTGAATGTGAACTAAAATCGCGTTAATGTTATGTACTTTCGAACGGAGATATTTAAAGTAATTTGTTGAATAGTAGAAGATTTCCGTAACTCCGCCGTTAACTTTCACTAGTAGAACATAAACCTAAACGAGAGCAAACTGTTCAAACTATTGACCCGTTGGTTTTCGGGTCCGTGTAAACTTTACACCGAAGTACTCAAGTCTTTTGTATCTGATTCCCTTTGAAGTAAATCCGGATTTGTTTTCTACACAAATTTGTGTACAATTTATTTTTAATTAAGGCAGCCGATCTTTTCCTGTTGTCGCGCTTATCTGTGGGGTCCTTTTTATTTGCTCCCCTCCGACTTCGATGGATGACCGAACAATTGACAGGATCTTGACCTATTTTGCTTTTAATCTCATATTACGAAGCACATTTTAATTGGAAATTGACGCTTTTTATCGAGTGTTGTTTGATTTTTTGAACCCTTAATAATTTTATTTGGCTATCAATTTTATATAAATGTTAACATAAGGCTATTTGTGTAAAGTAAGCAACTAACGAAAGTTGATTTAGTAATAGATTTAGTATAGATTTAGCAGCTACCAAAATTTATATCATAGATACATTTTTCGATGGAAAGTAGAAACCAAACAATAACTAAGCGAGACTGAATCGAATATTGTTTTCTATCCTTCATATTATTTTATTTATAAGAGACTATACCTACGATTTCGTGCCTACGACAATTCATCTATGACGCCAATCTTTAAAGGATAAAGTTTCACCCCTATCAATTCGACTCATGACGAGTCTCCAAGGTCCGAGTTGCACATTCTTTTTTGCTAAGCGCGTGAAGTTGTGGAACAAACTTCCTTTTAGCCATTCCCGGAGCGCCATGTCATGTGACACTTTTAAAAAAGATCAAAAAGAACGCTCGATTAAAACCGACGATGCATTGGTAACTCCTATGCCGAATGTAAAAAAAGCGAATGTCCCCAACATTTGCCTTTGTCACTTTGCTATATTTAATACTAGCTTTTACCCGCGGTTTCGCCCGCGTTCTATACAATGTCCGGTCATGGAACATAAATTATATCAGCTATCAGTAAAATTATATCAGCTATTAGCAAGTAAGCAAGTACACACGCACGTACGTATTAATTCAAGCAAGCTAGCCAGCCAGCCAGCATGCAAGCAAGTTATAATGCATTTTATGACTTTCATTTAAATAACTGTAACTAAAAACATGTATAAATAAGAGGGTTCTAGTACCCCAAATGATATGCTGATAAATGTTCTAACGTCTAATCTTATTTCTTACAATATGATGGGTAGGTAACTAATAGTTCTGATTGGTATTTGATTATTGTTCTCATACCTATATTACATACCTTCCTCCTTAATAAATAAATTATTCATTCATTATTCTTTAAATATTACGAATATGCAATAGTTTCATTCTTACATACCTATTGGGTGTGTATGTGTAGCCTTTCTGAGACTGGTATTGAGCTATCTGAACCTAGCAATTTTCAGCTTGCTCGTTTATGAAACTGTGCTTGTAACCGTCTTTATTTACAAGTAGCTGATCCCCCCGGGTTTCACCCGCGTTTATAAAGTTTAAAAAGATACATATTGAGATATAATTTTTTTAATTACATTTTCGTTATAGGTATCGTGAATACTTTCATATGCATTGAGTAAAAAATGATATTTTGAAATCACAAACAGACACTTCAATTTTATTTATTTGTATAGATAGACATTTTAGATTTATTAATACGCGACCTTTTAATTTATCAGATATAACTCGTACGGCAAAGTCAGTAAATCTTACAGTTCTGTTGTAACACTTTAATCGCTGCCGTATCAAGATGGGCACTTTGCATTGAGAGACCATAGAAGGCCTCAACTCGAAAAAGTTAGGACAAATTTATTGCTCCCGCTTTTCTAAGTTGAAGAAAGTTTCGGGTCAAGGACCCTGTCTTCCAAACATTGTAAGACCGTCTGCCGATACAGGAGGGTATCGCCGATTGACTTGATACTAATAAGGAAAGTGTATACTTGTGTTCTAAGGAGTTCAGTATTTAATTTGTTTTCGATATTTGTTTTGACCGAAAATATAGGTATGTAGGTATGATATCAACTGGTTTATCATTTTATTACCATTACAATTATCTATTTGTTAATAGACATTCAAGTTAATATGAAATACATATATCCTAAAATTATTGGATGAAAAATTTTTTTATATATCAAGCAAATCATCTGTGACAAAGGTACAGGAATGTAATAATTAAATATCTATTTTTTGGACGGAGGGACGTCAAAACATCTAGAACTACAATTTTAGTAACAACGGATTTCCTTCCCAAATTTCAATTGGCTTTAATGATTAACCAGAAAATATACAGAAAGCAAAATCGTTGAAAAATCAGGATGATTTTTTCACGAAATATAGACAAAAATTTAGTACCACCGATTTCAAAATATTTCAACGAAGGAAATGAGAATTCGCGCCGGTACTCATACGGTCTATAGAATGTTGGCCGTTAATGAACCAGGAGTTCATTCATACTCGCATTCCCAGAGTGGATCTCGTCGGTAAATCCTCAATGCAGACTTGTGTCCACTTTTAAATTCTAGTTTTGGACCAACGGTAATAAAATCAAATGAAGTACTTGCTGTTGAATCGTATATTTAATATTTATGTGAAATCACGTTGAAAAAACATTCTTAAGTATTTATGAAAGGCACGTCTCTTATTTTTTCTTATACGAATATTTTAAGAGTATGACGTGTGTGAAATCAATAACTAAATTTCAAAAATAATTTATATGTATTAAGTGCGTCTACGAATTCAATCCTGAATTTCGTTATTGTATCCACACACAACTTTTAATATAAAGATAACAAGAAATAAATGTTAGAATAACTTCCTTTCAAGTATTGGGGCGATCCTTAATCTAATTTTGATCGGCGATTTCGTTTGTCCTATAAAACACTGGTCCGGACTGATATAAACTTTTTAAATAAATCTCTGAGTACTGACAGGGGACCGAACCAATACGTTTTTGGGTCTATGTTTATTTGTGCTGATTTAATTATTGAAATCAATTAAAAGTTTTATTCATGTTAGTTTAGAATAAAAATATTACCAAAAATATGCTGTGTTTCAGAATATATATTTTTTTAATTAAGCTCTGTATTTTTCACATACCTACATAGTAAACCCAATTTATTAGTCTTTTAGTTAACTGAAAATATTTCAGTGGTTTAAATTTGACTTTATAATAGGATAACATTTTTTACTAGTTAAACGGTTTTCAAACGTTCCTGTATTGTTTGAAAAAAATATATATTATACATGATGTTAGATTATTATTCACTAATATTTTTTTGCTGGGACACTTCCCAGTATTACCCTATGTATGTATACTTCCCCATGTATTAGCCTATGTATTAGCAGTAGGTAGTAACTTGGTGTAATTTGTATGTTATCTGTATATTAATGAAATCTTTTTTTTTAAACAATCCCTCAATACCTAACTCTATAAGCATTTTAAAATCATTCAAGATATATTACCTCATTTTATAAATAACGGTACGAAACCGTATCGATTTACGTGTCAATCGAGTATTTTATTTTCAAATATTCATTGTCTACGTTATCAGGACTAGAATAGTTTTAAACAACTCGGCCATCTACTTGTAGGTATTGGTTGCCAAGGGCCGTCAGACCTTCAAAAGTTATTTCACGGAGAGACTGTAAATGCATAACATTATGTATGCTCGGCCCAACACTTCAAGTTAACCATTTCAAAACTATCGTAAAGTGTTATCATGCAGTATTTAAAATTTAAAAATCTAGGGTTAAATAGACAGTTACACAGCTTGGGGGTGACGGAGGCTGTCACGGGGTCATTACGCCTCGGAAATAGGCACTTTTCCCCTCGTTAGTGCCCCGGCCTGGATCTCTGTGATGTCATGAAACTACCTATAGATACAGTTGTTTAGATTATATTTTTATGACTACTTCGGATGTTGTTGATATAAACGCATTGTCAGTTTCTATCATATTATATTTAACTTGGTTAAATTTTAGATAAGAAAGCAGTACAGCAGTAACATATTTTGATATACAGGGTGAATTTTTCGAGTGTACGGGGAAATCCGAAACTATAAGGATAAGCTAAAAATGCTGATAGGACTTACGAGGCCGATTTTGATAAAAACTAAAACTGTATAATTCATTTTTCAAAAAAAACATTTCTCTAGCCGGGAATCTAACGTGTTCATTTTGGTAAATAAATCACACTCTGTATTATTGCTTCATCTGATAGTGTTGCTTATAAAGGTCAAATTCTGGAAACTAACTATATATGTTAAACTAAAGGAATCTACAGAAATCTACTAAAGAAATCCTTTGGATTTCCTCATCCAAGCACACTTGAAAAATTCACCCTGTATATTTTAACCCTAAAATAGTTACAATCACAGCAAAGAGTTTTAAGTCGAAAGATTAATTGTAAACCTCAATCTGGAATTCTATCAGCGCTAATGCCAACCTTTTTGAAAGCCGCAGTGTGTTTCAAACACTAACAATATCAGTTCAATAATTCCTTTTCGTCTTGATTTAGATTGTAATAATAAAAGAATAAGGACTAGTTTTAAAAACTGGCATCTAAATATCTTGAGCCATTTCGATCGCCGATACCGTCTTAATTAATCTTCGGTGGCGCTCAAAGCCCCGATTGTGTGTTTTTATGCAGTCTGTACACTAGGTAGGTACTTTTATTGCGGGGTTTTAATTCCTCTACTATTAATAATAGGGGTGGCAGCGATTATGGCCCGTAATTGGTGGCTTTGTTCCGATGCAGGAAGGCGGAAGGATTAAGTATTAAAATAGCGCGTTAGATCGTAATAGCCTGGTGTTATAATCGCGACACTGTATTGTTTGGAGCTATGAAGCTTATGATTTCAGCTTTTATTTGTACAGCTTTGCGTTGAAATAAAACTTGCTGTGTTTGTATACTGTATTTTCATGTTTTGTTTTCATTCAAATCCCCCACTAAGCTGAACTAGGGTAGCGTTGAGTATGTTACATAGTATTGTATCGTATATAGTTGAACATATGTTAAGTCACCGGAGTAGTGAAGCAAATATATTCCATCTTACGTTATTTATATGTACATACAACGCATGTCATAGATTTTTTGGTACCTAATAGTTTTACAGTAATTCATCCTGAAAACCGAATCGCATACCCTAACAGAATACATACATACATATATTCTTCAAACTCGTAACAGCGGAATTAGCCGCACAAAGTATCTACCTATTTATGAAAATCTTACTTTAGAAATTATAGAAAAAATCCTGATTTTTGACACTATCTACTTTGATTTGTGGCAGTCTTGCAAACAGAATATTTTTTGACCTAGACTAGAAACTGTAAAGGATTAAGCGTACGTATCTCACTATCTGGAAAACTCATTAGCACATTCCACTCCTCAGACTTCATCCGATTTAAAATTGCTGCAGGACGAGCATTATAGCTATGTCCGAATCCTTCTCATACCTCACATCTTGCTTTTATTGTTTATGATACTCGCTTTAAACGATAATGAGGTAAAATTGAAGTTTTATTAACCATCAACTGTTATTTTCATCTTGGTCTTGATTTAGTGGAATTCCTTACTGAATATGCCCCATCAAGTTTATCTTCCGTCGTATTACGTTGAATTAAAGCGTAAACTAACTTTTCACTAAAGTTTACAGTAACATTTAAAAAATTAGTGACAGATATACTTTAAAAATCCAACTCTACAAATTGTTCTTCTTCATTTATGTTAAACAAAGTACTTACAAAGATTACTCGCTCAACCAAATACAATATCTTTGCCCCAAAGAGTCCCAAAAGGGTTTTTGATGCTTGTTAAAGACTATACAGTTTCACTTCAAAGAAAGTGGCAGTTGGTCAGCGACAATCGGATAGATCGTAAAAGAGAACCGCCTTCAATCGGTTTTATGACAACATTTTTGTAGTAACGGCGCTTGCTTATAATTTGGAAAACCTTATATTATTTATTTAGATTTTAGCGAATAATAATTCTTGGTGACGTAAATAAGCAACAAGTATTTACCTAATTTTCTTTTTATGGAGCTAAATTAGGTAAAGTCATAGTTCTTTTAACCGTTAACCTATTGAAAGTTTGACTTTTCACTTTTTACTTCTTTAGGATTATGTTCATTTATTATGTACAAAACGTATTGCGATTCGTGAAACAAACTAAGCACATTTACCATTCCACGTAAATCTACGTACATCCACGTAATCTACTACGTAAATATTTTATATCCAAAAAATATCTTTCATAACCCAATAAAACGGGTATTTAGTTATACGTAGGTATACGAATGTACCTAAAAAAGCAAAACGCCTCAACCATAAAGAAATCGGTAAGTGAGCATTCCGATGCTATGCGCGATGCGTCCCATCCCGAACCGGTCAACCGAAATCCAAAATGGCCGCGACGCGGGAATACAATATTTACATTGACATTTTGCGTTCGGACTGGTTCGCTGCTGTTGCTTTCGGTTCGTGCCGAGACGTGACCTTCACCTCGATAGCAGGTGGACGCGCTTCGGCTAGACAGCCGTGTTTAAAAGCAAAATACTTAATTATTTATTCTTTTACGCGTTGTTGGAAGTTACTTTACATACAACGCTTATGCAAATAAGTATTCATAATACTCAAGCACCGGTCCCACACGCATCAATTAAACGTCAATAAAATTCGTGTTTCTTACTTTGCTATGATGATAATAAGTTTCCTTAAAATTGTATCGTATCTTAAGAGAGTTTTATGCTACACGTATGCGAGGAGCTATAGATATCTATCAGCTAATCCCTTTAAGATAGTTGAGGTTAGGTTAGGTTAAGCTTTTAATTATTTCTAGTAGGAAGGTATCAATAAATTATTCGTTTTTTTGAATTTTTTACGTAATTACGACTCTAGAACACAATCGTATTTTACGTTTTTAAGACAACTCTTGTTAGCGGCCACATTTTCGCTCCATTGATGTGTCACGTGACGTTATTTTATAGTTTTTTCGAATGCACGCAATAGCACATGTGTGTAGGTTGGCACCATTTCAACACAATTATCTGGTAATGGCGGCAATGAAAAGCTATAAGCTTTATGTTAAAAAATATTTTTAGCAATCTCAGTGTTCATACAAGTTGTTTTATAAATTTTATTTTATTCTTGTATTGTACCTCAAATAAATATCAAAACATTGAAATCATTTTCATGTTCCTTTATCCGAATATAAAAAAGGTAAGACGAAAAGTTCTTCTGAGTTAAATAATCTTAAGAATTAACTTTAACCGAATGACATTGTAATTAGGTGCATGTAAATTGAATAAAACCTGTATACTGTAACCAACAACTGCATTATTAAATATCTCACAACACGTCCACGTGGTGTACGCTTGTTGTGTCAACAAACAAACACACAAATAGCTGAAAACTAAAAATAAAATGTCGTGGATCCCTCGGGTTAAATAGTCTGCAGCTGCGCACTGATTGAGTGTAAAGTAAACCGATCGTGGCCCACGTTGACAGCAGCCATTAAGTTCTTTGTAGGTGGCATGGTGTGAATATTATCTTACGAATATATTAGCAAACGAGCATGCAGCCCACCTGATGGTAAGTGGCAACTGCCGCCTATAGACATATGTAATCAACCCCATATAAGGTCAAGGTCCTACCTGAGGTTGACCACAGATGCGTTGCTACCCCTGAGGACTGAGCTGGAACGCCTCGGATAAGTATATCTCCCTAACCACACCCTTCAGACCAGAACACAGCAGTGCTTAACACTGCTGTTATAAGGCAGAAATAGGTGTGGCGGTGGTGCCGCCGGAGTCGAACTACATAGAGTTCTATCACCTTCAAAAAATTTCATCTCATCAGAATCATAAGCGTAAAAATAGAAGCCAATGTTATCGAGACAATGTTATGATGTCCCGCGCTATCAAAAAGATATCAGGTCTCATATAGAAGCCATTGTGCTATTTCTACACACCCTAACTCTACAAGCACTAACTTCATTAATTCACCTCTGTCTTAATAGTTATGGGCTTTCTCCAGGCACATGGGCGTAAATTCTAGTTCTAATACTATTAACTTGACAGTATTTTTAACCTAGTATTTATTGTTTTCGGTCGGTAGCTTTTACCAAAATACATAACAATTATCATATTTTCATAAGGATCGTTCACGTGTTATTGTGACAGCTTAACACTAGGCGGTTGTAATGTTGTATAGAATAATAGATCGGGTTACTATGTGAGTAAAAATTTCAACAGAAACTGTTCGTCGTCACCTTCTGTTTGAAGTGACGAGCGTTGACAACCGCTATTGAGCTGCTAAGTCGCTACACTACTCTCGCTATACTTTAGAAATACATTATGTGTAACATATTTACATATAAATAAAAATGTATTTGCAAAAGCGAGTCAATATAAATCGTAAACAAATATTTAACTATGCCTATTTTCTGATCATAACTTAAACGATTTTTGTTGACATTTTCCTTATTCTCTGTTTTCTTTTTAAGTTATATTAATTCTATAATTTTTAACAAAAAAATAAAACCGACTTCCTAGTCACAAAAAAGGAAAAAATAATTTAAATCAATTTATATAA
>DWPV01004280.1:0-13819 GCA_018251915.1 Urbanus proteus proteus
GGGCGCGCTGCTGCGCGCGCGCGCGACGCACGTGCGCCGCCTGCGCGCCGCGCTCGCGCTCTCATCGCTCCCTATGCGCGTGCGCGCCCAGGCGCCCAGCCTGCAAGCGCTGCTCTAACTCATCTCTCAGCACTCACGGTTTGCGTTTAGAGGCATGTTATAAAGTACTTTCTTATGTTAGGTTACCATTATTTAAAGTAGATGTAGTAAACGTTTGGTTCCGAATTAACCAAAAGATATGCATGCATATTCAACACTGGTAATAGGGAACTGATAATAACTAATAAAAAAAACTGGTAATAATAACTGAACGTAATGTCCAATGAGAATTATTATTGTTATAATGTGTGTTTTTTATTAGCTATCTTTTAGCTTTGCTTAACAGATGGCGTAGAAAATTGTAATTATTAATAAAAAAACAAAATGTTTCAGTCATACTTTTTCATGCTTTTAGACATAAATATATTAATTGCAAACCAGAATGCAATAACAATTAACGAACGAGCATGCAACCTATCTGATTGTAAGTGGCCAATGCCGCCCACGGACATCTTTTATCTACCCCAGATAAGATTGCAGTCCAACTTGAAGTCAGCAACAGATGGGTCTTGCTGTATCAGATCGTAGGTTGTACCCCTAAGGACTAAGTTGGAATGCGGCGAATGAGTAGTTCTCCGTTATCGCACCCTTCAAACTGGAACACAGCAGGGCGTAACATTGGTGTTTTTAGGAAGAAATAGGTAAGGCTGACAAAGTCGAACCACATTGAGTTCTTAAACCAATACACTATAAAAAAAATAAGAATAAAAAAAATATTTTATGATAAAAACAAGGACAAACGATGACAAAAGAATAAGGATAAAAAAGACAAACTTGCAGAGTTTCTTACCGGGTCTTCTGAGTTGAGGTCGTGTTCCATTCCGGTGGTAGAATAAGAAAAGATATTGTAAATGATAATTTGTAAGTGCCTTCATAGGCCTATGCAAAATTTTTTCTTATCTTTTAATTTTAGCTGATGTTTGTACAATAAAAATAAGATACAAATATGAACTAATGAATACCTATTGTGTAGTAGGAGGATTTTAATTTCAATAGAATTTTAAAATATTAAGTAAGTAGCTCAAACCCATCGCCCCTTTTAAGAACATTAGCGTCCCCCAATATTTTCTGAGCCCCTTACCGCCCCCCTCTAGATCTCCAGCGCCCACAGGGGACGCTATCGCCCACTTTGGGAAAGACTGATTTAAAGGATGGCTACTTTCAGTTGAACTACTTTCACCTGTAAGAGCTAGATTCACAAACAAACATATCGGTATTCGCAGACAGCGGCGACGATGTCCATGGAGCAGTGGCGGTCGGGCCCCGGCGGCAAGGACCTGGTGGTGGTGGCGGAGCGCGCGGCGCTGGCGGCGCCCATCCGCGTGGCGCTGCCGCCGCCCGCGCCCGCGCCCGGCCTCATCCTGCCCGACGGCTCCATCAACTGGGGCTGCCCGTGCCTCGGCGGCATGGCCACCGGGCCCTGCGGCACGCAGTTCCGCGACGCGTTCTCTTGCTTTCACTACAGGTACATATTTTTGGTCTCTATATTATGCTCGAATATACTCGGTACATTTTATAAAATGGCCTCTTATGTGTGTCGACCGTCATTTATAAGTATCCACTGAAACATAGAATTGACTACTCAGTAGAATTAGGTGTGGTGGTGGTACCTCCTTGTCGAATCTTACCGACTATACCGATCTATCATTTTAACCGTAAAGAGATATTCAATTTTAATACATATATAATTTTGTTGTAATTTTAGTGAAGCAGACCCTAAAGGCAGTGACTGCTACGAGAAGTTTAGCGTGATGCAAGACTGCATGTCGCAGTACCCCGAGTTGTATGGCAAGGACGACGACGACGACGACGAGCTCGCCGCCGCGTTTGACTCCAGCGCTGCTGCGCAGGGTGACGCCGGCAAGGGTGACGCCCCGCCGGGTGACGCCGGCAAGGGTGACACCCCGCCGGGTGACGCCTCTGCTAAGAGCGACGCTCCGCGGGGTGACGTCGATAATGTCGGGGCGGCAATGCCGGACAAGTGAAATGTGAAGTGCAGTATACTAGCTCAGTGACGATTGACTACAAACAGTTATGCCTGCTATTATTATCCTGCCAAAGTCCTTCCGATTTATAAGACAATTTGCGTTTCTCAAGCCACATATTTAATAGAATTTGTACAAATTGTTGCTTGTTATTATAAATTATCATTTTCTTTTCAATTTACTTTACCAACTTTGTTCTGAACTGTTTCAGAATTGAGAATTATAACAGTTTTAAGTTAGAAAATGGAAAAATTCATTGCATTGTTTGTTCAATTTTATTGTTTCTTGGAGGGACACCATTTATTATCAACTAAGTTTATAATGATCCTATCGGCAATTATAGTAGCGTATAATTTTAATATGTTTTAGTAGATATGATTAGCATAGTAGAACCAAAATAAAATAAATATTCATTGTTTAACTGTTCATTTTGTTTATTTTTAAGGGTGGTAGAACTATGCGTTATTCATTCTCAGTGTAGAGGCATCCTTAATAGACCTACAATAGGATAATAACTAGCACTATTATACTTATAGTATTATTAAATGGTATGGATAAGAAAATTTTAATAATGCCGGTAGAAACGGGTATCTTTAAAAAAGAAAATACATTTTCATAATTTATTTTTTACTATTCAATTATTAGCCTTCATGACTAAGTTTTCAGGAGTTAGAGCGCACCTGTCATGTATACGGGGATGATATGAGGATGATCGCTTCATATAAAATAGATGTGGCTATTACCCCCCACTGGGATTAAAACTACTAGTTCTGACACTACAAATTAAGCATTTTATTAATTATAGTTCAATATTTCATGGTTGCTTTTATTATGCATATCTTATCGGAAACAATCCAAAAAATATGCAAGTTTATTAAGGCCCTGCATAAGAGGACACCACTGAGCCGAAACTCTTCAATTAGGAGCAACGGGCGCGGCCATATACGTTGCAGATCAAGGGTCATCTATTCGCGGCGGCCGCTGCTCGCCGCGGGTCAAGTATCTTTGGGGCGACCTCGATCGTATTTAACTCGCACAAATGTCACCTTAAATTGAGCTAATGCATTCCAACTATCTAGCTACTAATAGCACAAAAGGTAAGTTGTTAAGCACATAATATATACAACAACTCTGTAAAAAGATTGCGTTAGTGCGTTGTAATTGTTTTCTACGGAAGCAGAAGAAGAAGAATTATGCTCATCAAAACGCGTTTTATTGCAGTCGCAAGTAGTTGCCTGTTTAATCGAACATCTAATACGATTTTCCTTAATTATTATAATAAATGTTACTTACTATAAAGTGGGACAAGACGACAATATGGGATGTTGATAACGACACAATAATTTAATGGCTAGTTGTACAAAGCCGAAGATTCCCGGCGGACGTATACATATTATAGTTGATAGTGCAGGTACCTAACCTACTCAAGCGTCACTTAGCCATAATCGCGCGCCACCTCTGCAGTACCTTTAGTAGTTAAGAGTTTCTTACGTTTTCTTGATTCGGTTTACGTTTACACCAGTTTCTCCATAGTAAAATTTTAGTACCTAAAGGATCCGCTAGGAGCGCTGCATGTAGATGTATGGACCCAAACCAGGCCCAAACATAAACGAGAAACGTTTCACTAAAGGTAATAAACTCGTAATAAGAGTAACAGATAGCAGAGCGATCCTAATAGTGTCAATTTGACTGACCGATTCCTGCAACCTGCACAGCGCAATTGTAGATTATTTTTTCGGTCATAGATATTGGCACCAAACACTAATACTAGGTACAACCTGGGTCCTGAGCCTAATTGGGCAAAACTTGGCACTAAGCCCTACGTTCGTTCCCTATATATTATGTATGGAGGTATTTAGGTACTTAGAAAAGCTGCAGTCTGAAGTAAAACGGACGCAATAAAGTCTAATGGACTAAAGAGCCCAGTTATCCACAAGAGGGTGCGAATACAATAGTGCACAATAGCACAATACTGCCACTGCAACTTGCTCGGTATTTATCTAATATTGATTGCTAGTAGGTATTGTTCCCAACTGATTCTGCAGCGACAGTTGATTGTACTCACTAAAGATATCTAGATTAATACCTAAGAATTATAGATATCATGATCTTATAAATTAAAGAATAAGTAAATGTAACAAATAATAATATTATAAATAATATTAAATTCTTAATACATTTAAAGAATTGTTGTAAAGACACTACTTTGAATAAAATTTTTGATTTTACACTATCGTAGACTCATATACGACTAATATAGTATATCAAAGCGCATCATAATAACTTTTGAATGTGCAATTTAATATGTTTCTTCCACAAGGTATTATTACGTTTCAGCCAAACCGTCGAAACACGGCAGATAGATCTATTTTCATTAAGCTCGCGTTCAGTTTTAATTTAATTTCCCGCTGGCGGCTATAAACCCTCGAATAAATAATGATGTGCGAGCGGACGCAGACGAATATTAATTGAATAAAATTTATTCGAGAGTTTATTCTAATTAATGATGCGGCATCGCGCACGAAACCGAAGCCAGTCGACGCGTACCGTCGGGCCGCCTGGAGCCACGCGGGACCTTTACTGTTACTCTGTACAGTCTGTACCCCATCTATTATTCGATCGATTTATTTCGATTGGTTGCAAACACATTGGTCTGATTGCTCTTAATCGCCATACTAGTGAGTTGCTGAGATTTAGCGAACTCTTACATAACTATCTTTGTTCTATCTAAGGAATCTATGTTCTTGACTTTGTCGGTGCTGCAGGTACCCTCTTTGGCCCCGTGTCGAGAGACTCCTACTTTAGCGTCATCTCGACATTTGAAGGTACAATGTTTCCATGTATACGTTGTTAATAATATGACTTAATATGACTTAATATGACTACGAACAGTTGCGCTGTTATCTGTTAGGATGTCACAAACCCGACGTTGCGAAACGGATACAGCTAAGTCAATAGGTGGGCAGAACTTCGCACGCAGGTCCGCGATTTGGCGCGCGCGGCATCGTACGCCGGCATTGCTGGCAGCGGCGCGCATTCATCGGTAATGTTGCCCGCTTCCTGCCAAAACGTGGTTAGTAAAAACTGAGTGTAGCTCGGGAGGGGCGAGAAATGCGGCGCCAGATGAGCATTAACCCTTGAGCACGTTCGTTTGGCACTGAGCTCGATTCGCAACCACTACGAGAGCTGAAACATTGGCGCATTTGTTGGGGCTTGCTAATTGAGCTTGGGAAACGATGTTGCAATGTGCCGCAAGTAACGTCGCGACAGCGTTTTGATTACCTAAGACTGTTGAAATACAGTTATACTATATAGTAAGGCAATGGGTTATATGTATAGATCATGACTAAAAAAATCTTAAGTCAAAGACGTCACAATTGATTGTAATCCAATATTGAAAGCTCGCTACTCTATATTATTCCTGGCTTATACTCGTGGTATTTACTTATTATACAAATCACAATAGGTAAGTACCTATTGTAATTTGGCATTAGTTCGTACTAGATTACAGTCAGTAGAGTTAGGGAACAGGGGATGTAGCGTCTATGTAAATGCCTTCGCTCGCTCATCAGTTCGTTTAGCCATCGCCGCGTTGTCAGCACCTTAGGACCACTTCGTTGCTTGTAGGTACAATAACAATTTCAGTAATTCCTGTACAAGTACAAAACTCTTGGAACGTCGGTGTGATATGACTATAATGCATCTACAAGTGCGTTAGCGCATACAAATATTTCGTTCACACGTCGCGGCGCCTCGACTACCGCGAATTCGTATTATGACAAACCATTCCGTTGTATCGTGTGTGGGGATTATTTATCGATGCTCGTCGGTGTTACGATTTCATCGCAAGTGTTTATCATACCCTTTTTCGCGACAGTGGCGCGTACCGGCAATGAAACATTCGTTCGTGGAACTGTATATATAGGCTTTATTTTGCTGAATTCATTAGTTTTTCAGAGGGACATCTGAAATCAACGCTAGATAAGCTTAGAGTCTTACCTAATGTTAGACACAAATGGCATGTTAATTAATTGGAATCTGGTAATTGATATGGCCTCTGATAATAAGTATGCCTTCAAACCAAAAACACAGCAGCGCCTAACTCTGCTGTTATAAAGGCAGAAATACAGGTAGGTATTGTGGCGGTGGTGCCTTCGGAGACATTCGGAGTTCAACCACAAAGGATTTTATCGTTTATTCTCCACTTCGCCTATTATAACAATACTCTAGGTTTCTTAAAACACTCTTATGGAGTTGAATTAAGTATATAATATTTAATAATCAGCTTTATTCAAGACAAAAAATATTTTCTCTCTTCTCATAGTATGTGATAGATAGTAGTTGCTTATTTTGTCTTGCCAAAGGTCGAAAACTTGCATTCCGATCTCGTATGGTATAAAATAATATAAAGCAGATATAGCTTCTGCCGTCTCGTGCAGAGATCGCGGTCTGGGCTGCGGTTTAGTAATCTCGACGGCACATTTTTAAGCGCTTGTAACTCCAGTTTGTGGCGAGAAAGCGAAATGCAAGTCGAATTACTGAACGAGGCACGACAGTAAATGGACCACGATCAACCGTCAGCTTCTGACTCGAATAAAGAACAACCAAGCGTAGGTACAACCTATTGTAACTATTTATATTTGTTTTTCAGTAACTAATCAGCCATCTTAATGATAGTTACTCGGATCCTCAAGCAATATTTTAATGTTTTGTTTTAGTTTTAGTCAGAATTCAATAACCTTAGGTGTTAGGTTCGTTGGGCGTCTCCCACACGCGAGCACGCGCTGCGATCAATTACCGCACGCAACGCGACGCGCGTCGTTAAATACGATTTATAGTCAATTATTCGGTCTCCGGGAGGCGCCTGCGCATGCTACATTAAAATACTTGTATGATAAATACCAACTGTTCATAAAAAATCGGAACCACTAAGAGATCAGTCTATTATTTAGCAACTTTGAGGTCTAAAATTATTTATATTTTTTATATATGCAATTATGCACACGTATGGAGTTTCTTGCGCCGCGTGTTCTCCATAACGAATAAACCTTCCGAGGCGGTGGTAAAGTTTTGACGTGCAAAATGTGTTCAATATGAATAAACTTTGGATGGAGCTACGCAGCTTATTGGAAAATCCGCTAGTGAATTTCAGTGATTATCTGGCAGTAACAGAAATACAACAAACCTTTGCACATTATATAAACAAGCACACGGTCAGAGTACGCACCATCATCATCACGTACCTATCACCTCAACTTTATAATATATTTTGAAGGTTCTATGCTTACATGTGTAGGTACCTACGTGTAAACCTTATAGTAGGTACTAAGGGCCGTTGGCAACGAAAAGTAAATAAATAAAAGAGGTCCACCGTGTTTGGAACAGGAACTTGCAAATAAACGACTCGTTGTTAAGAATAGTATTGTCCTTAATTAACATTTTTATCGCGATCGTTAGGCGAACATGTCCCTCTCGGGAGTGCTGCCACGAGCTTCGGTTAAGTTAGGCAATACTTACTCGGTATTGTACCGTTTGTGTTACAATGCCAGTCTGACTACATTATATTGTCTGCTACCTTATTTGAAAATAAAAAGTCTAGCAGTTTGGGTTTCAACTGGTTCTACAATTGTCAGTAACCAATCATATTTTTGCATGCATTTGTTTGCAAATGCTATTAAAATATTGATATTTATTAACGCATGCATGGATTGTATGGTGCGAATTGCTTTGCGTACCTATATTATTGACATAGAATGTATTAAATCGTTATGACTAGCCCAATTATTTGAAGGATATCGTCTCATTCTGCTGCTCTTCTGATTTGAAACTTTATTGTATGTTTACATGTTTAAGATGTTATTTTGTGAAGCACTGGGAACTTGTATACAACAGAAATACAATAGGCCATTGTGTGTTTGAATCACTGAAGTTAAAGACCTCGGGACTGGACCATCACCCAACATGCAGCAGCGGTGCGCGACGCAGTGGCGTAGCTAGGTAACCAAGGGCCCCGGGGCACAAATAAACTAGGGCCCCAACTAAGTTATTTAAAATCGTTTGTTCCCTATTCGTCGTGTTCTGAAATTGATGTAGAGTACGATTTGTCATTATACAGTCGATTCTATTAAAAACCAAAAAAGTAATTACCAAGTGTCAATCAAAGATGAATTGATGATGATGAAAGATATTGGGAACGTGTGAGAAGTTATATATGTATAAGTCAGAGTCCGAAAGGGCCCCCTGAGCTCGAGGGCCCCGGGGCACTACCCCACCTTGCTCCCTGATAGCTACGCCACTGGCGCGACGTCTCCGGTGCAAAGAGCCAGAGATCCATTGTACCATAATCATTTACACCGTATTCGGTTGTCTTCTTGCTCATTTGTATTTCGACTTCCAAATTTTTGACGTGATAACGTCTTATAAATCGATAAACGGCTACACTCATGAGAAATCATGACCCATCGTCACGTTTCCTCAATATCACATTCAGCCAATGATACATTCCCTTAAAGTCCGATAGACCAATGTTAGGCCCATTTGGATATTTGTTTGGAAGGGTATGAGCGGGTAGGTGTAATTTATAATTTATGTCTCATGATTAAAATCTGTTTGCTTGCTTGCTTGCTGCTTACTTGCCTGCTTGCTGTTTGATTGCTTGTTTGGTACTCGCTTTGCTTTTCTTGTATGCTCGCTCGCTTGCTTGCTTGCTTGTTTATTGCTTACTTGTTTGCGCTTTCGTAACACGGCGATACATATGTACTTGGCTGACACCGGATAAAAATAGTAAAAAAATGTGTTATTTTACATAAATGTTTTCCTTTAACAGACAACCAGATTGATTTCATAATTTAAGCATTAAAAAATATAAACTATGTATGTTTCGTGCTGTCACTGTATGTTTAGTTTACCAATTCGCACTTGACCAGTGTGATGGAGACTAGTGCCCAGCAGTGGGACGGCTTTCATTGGAAAATAGCTCAACATGTAAGGTGTAACTACGTAGGCTACTTACTTTAAAGTTTGTTTGCGATCCACGCACCTGCGGTCGTCGTCGCGGGACAACTAAGTGTAATTTATTTTTAAATATATAAGAACTACCTACATTAGTACATTACATAGTATCTCAATCTATAAATATGGATATATTATCAACATTATTTTACGTGCGATATATAATGGAACATCCTTATAGTTAGACATATTTATTACAATAACAATGTTTTACAACACAATATAATTTATGTTATCTAATATTTTAGTTTATATCGACGAGCCAAAACTATGTAGATAGGTACATAGTTACATACTGTACACACTGTAAGTAAGTACAACAATAATTTGGCTCGCACTAGACGAGCCAATGTGCACAGCGCTACGCGCGGGTGAGTCCAATGGACATACTTTCATTAGTTACGTGCGCGACGTCATCCAGACTGTACGACATACGAGTACACTCGTGCCATGGTTAGGTTTTAGAGAGTTCTTTGTGTGTAACTATGCCGGCTTGCGTTTTCATGAAGTGCAAAAATCATTCAAGAGATAGAAACAAAAAGCATGGAATCACTTTTCATATGTAAGTTTATACTTTAAAATTATTATAGGTATTGTTATAGGTTTATTCTATTTATGTAAAACAAGTTTTGCTATTTAAATATACCGTGCCGTGATATTATTTCTTATGCTACCTACCAAACTATCTTATAATCGATAATAAACAAATTCGATAAGATTCGCCTGCAACAACCGCAAAAGGAATAACTTTAGAATATACGCTGTAATGGACGCTGGGCTTTAGAACATCGTTAAATCGAACAACTTCATCAAAACAAAACTCCAGAATGACTTTTTTTTTTTATTTTGAAAATTACATATTTTCGTTAAGATGCATGGTAAAAGTGTGATGTACTTTATATATTTGTAAAACGTCATATTATTTGACATATTGATTTGTTACAGATTTCCCCACTGTGCAAGTTGCAAGACTAAATGGATAGCCATTATCAGAAAACAGAGGCGGGAGCCCGAATGGGTACCTACTACAAATAGTCGTGTATGTTCCAGACATTTCAAAGAATCTGATATGTACTTGACTCCTAATGGATTAAAAAAGATAAGAAAAGGGGCCACACCTTCCTTGGAACAATCAAGTTGTCTAAAAGTATGTAATATTCGATTTGCGTTTCATACCTACAGGATAAGAGATTAAGTTCCTTAAATTTCCGTGGAACTTTATTCGTATAAACGAGCACATATTTTCTTGTCTGCAATATTTTTGAAAAATATATGGATATGCTGTAATCTTGCAACACTAGGGCTAGGATCCCAGCCCGCAATATTGCCAGATTACAGTTATGTTACTAATGATTAGTGAAAGGATTAGTGATTCTTTGGAAGAATCTCCGAAAAAGATCGGTCTTTGAACATTGAGACATTATGTGTAGGTACTGAAGTACTAGAGAAGACAACGTAAAGCACTGTTGTGCCTCACTCAGTTGCGGTCCTTGCACTCCAACTCACTCAGTCGCACGCTAGCTCGCTGCGGCTATTGACCCCTAGGACTAAAAATGGAACACGGGTATAATATTAAAATTTTTGTTTGAATAAGCGTCTCTAGTAGTTTGGTACATGTATCTCAATGTCTGATGAATCAACCTAGAAAATAAAATCGAGGTCTGAAAATTGTTTTTTTTTTCCGATTCCGATTCGTCAGCGTCGAACACAAAGTTTGCCGGCTAAAATTACTCACATCCCTACTGCGGACTTGTCAGTGTCAATACTGTGTATGTCAATTGTCAATCTGCCACTTGTCAAGTGTTTGTTTACTTTATTTACTTTGTATTTCTGATGTTTTTCAAATCGAATTGACTGATTTCGAATTTCTTTTCCAATAATTGGTGTTTTTTACTACATTTCTTCTTAATAATACATATTTGGTCTGATCCGAGCCAGTTGTTATACTAATATTGTACAATGTCTTTAGAGGTCGACTCGATGTTTTATGACTGCAGCGATCATTTCATGAAGTTTGACGAGGCAATTTTATATGTACTGTACCTAAGTAGAATAGTCAAGTTAAATTAATAAATTAAAGCGATTAATTTGCGTAGATTAATGCAGTCAGTTGATGTTCCTCTAGCGTTTCTTACATAGAATGTTTTGAACTGCTCAGGTAAGTTAAAATACACAATATTTATGTAGAAGAGTATACTACTATATTAAGCAACTGTGTAAAATAAATAAATCTTAATCGAGTAAGAGAATACCTTTACTTTTAAGTGTCCACCAGATCACCTCTATAAGACAAGAATTAAAAAAAGTACAGGTAGGCATTATTTATTTCTCAGTTTTCAAATTAATTCACAGCTACACACGCAGCACGTTCTGCGTTCATGCAGGGAATATAAATCTGATTTTCTTAAAAATAATTTGTTGACCTATATAAATTTATCCAATATATCTTTTACATAAATGTCATGTAGTTAGTTTTACATAAGTTTCATTACTAAAAAAAACAAATGTAAAAATATAATGTCAAGATATATTTCTTGAATCGTTCAATTTAAAATTATTTTAGCAAAATATAATGGTTTTTGGTTGCCACAACCCTTTTAATGTCCCACTGCTGGGCGGCACAGGTCTTCTCCCACAACTGAGGAAGGCTTCGAGCATACTCTACCATGCTATGTGTGTTGGTGGAGAGGATACGGGTTAGTGACCAACCTGTGTCAAATGTTTTCAAACCGCCTTAAGACTTCCAACAAGGTTTAACAATTGCTATCCAATGATAACAACCATATTGTTGCAGAAAAAGTCGAATCTGGCATCACTGAGAGAAGATTCACAATGTAAACATAACACATGTTACAAAAGTGAAGACACAACACTAGAAAATAAAAAATGTTGTTGGCTGCCCGAGGACTACTTTCATTTCATATCGCTGTACAGACGGGAGGAGTGCCTGTGGAACCCGGCGAACGCGGCGTACCGCGAGGGGGGCGCGCGCGCCGCCGCGCTGGCCGCGCTCGCCAGCGACATGATGCTCGCCGGCTTCACCGCCACTGACGCCGAGAAAAAGATCAAATATATACGTGCCAATTACACGAAGGAACTCCATCGGATTAAGGAAGCCCTTTCTTCAGGAGTTGTGTACAGGCCCGGAATAGAATGGTTTGAGGCGATGGATTTTTTCCTTAGAGACGTATATGGTGGAGGAGGTATCACAGATGACATTCACGGTGGAGGAAGTATCACAGATGACATACATGGTGGAGGTAGTATCACAGACGACATACATGGTGGAGGAAGTATCACAGACGACATACATGGCGGAGAATGTATCACGGCCGAGCTGGTAATTTTTGTTTTTTATTTTACTTAAGTTAATATCATATATTAAGTTTGTTATCTAGTAAGAATTTTCACTCATGCCCAGTAAGTACATAACATATGTATTTCTAGTCATGGCTTTAATTTAGTATACTTCCACGTATTGTTGAATTCTTTCAAAAATTTTGTTTGATTTTTAGAATTAATACAGGGTGAATTTTTCAAGTGTGCGTGGATGAGGAAATCTGAAACTACAAGGATTAGCGAAAAATGCTGAAAGGACTTACGAGGCCGATTTTGATGAAAACTAAAACTGCATAATTAGTTTTTCAAAAAAACTTATTTCTCTAGCCGGGAATCGAACGAGTTAATTTTGAAAAAAGAAATCACACCTTGTATTATTGCGCCATCTGATACTGTTGCTTATAAGAATCAAATTATGGAAACTAACTATATCTGTCAAACTAAAGGAAAGGGATCATTTTTAAGAAAATGCATTTCTTTCTATACAATCTCTTACGAAACCTTTGCGAACAAATTCTTCGATGTTATGAAGTGTGTGTGTACGGGGAAATCCCAAACTATAAGGATTAACGAAAAATACTGGAAGAACTCACGAGGCTGATTTTGATGATGACTAAAACTGCATTATTAGTTTTTGAAAAAAAACACTTTCCCTACCCGGGAATCAAACGAGTTAATTTTAACAAAAAAATCACATCCTGTATTATCACACCATTATAGTGTTGCTTGTATGGATCAAATTCTGGAAACCAACTATGCATGTCAAACTAAAGAAAGTAGCTCATTTTTTAGAAAATACATTTTGATTAGGTAGTCAAATGCTAAGATAATGTATGGACAAAATGTTGTTGTCTTAAAAATCAGTCCTTTCCTTTAGTTTGACAGATATAGCTAGTTTCCAGAATTTACTGATCTTTACAAGCAACACGGATTACGCAATAATACAGGGTGTGATTTTTTTACCAAAATGAACTCGTTTGATTCCCAGCTAGGGAAATAATCTATTTGAAAAACGAATTATACAGTTTCAGTTTTTATCAAAATCGGCCTCGTAAGTCCTTTCAGCATTTTTCGCTAATTCTTATAGTTTCGGATTACCCCATCCACGCACACATGAAAAATTCACCCTGTATATATTATATGTGTACGATCTGAAAGGATTAACCCTTCAAATTAAAAACCTAGCACTGGATCAGTACGGCTAAAAGTAGTTTAAAAATCTACCACTTTCTAACCTTTGTTAGTTTAGTAATATTATCTTAAAAAAATTGTCCAAATCCAAAATTGCGAATTTACACTTTAATGTTACTATCTGCTTACAGCAACAAAACGAGATTAAAGTGGAATTTTCGTGCGACGACGAGTACGTCGACCAAGAGCAAGGG
>DWPV01004281.1:0-13819 GCA_018251915.1 Urbanus proteus proteus
ACAGATTCACGCGTCTGAAGTATGGAGCGGGCTTATCTATGGTATGTATCTTTGATTTCAGTAATGAATCTAACGGATATATTGTGAAACCGGATTAACTATCTAATCCAAAAATGTATCTACTACCTACTGTAGCTATGAACTATGAATAAGAAGTCATCTTGTACACTAGAATAATTATTTTATCAGGCTCATATTATATTTTATTCAGTAATCTTTGAGACACAACTATTTTAAAAGTTAAAATTGTAAAGATCAGGTAAATGTTAAAAGATGTACTCACTGAATTGATAGACGGCGAGATGATGTTGCCACTCCTGTCCATTGGCGGTCCAGCTTCAGTGTCGTGGAAGTCGAAACTGCTCATGAGTTGGGGCTTGCCGTATGGATGAGCCAACATGAAGGCAATAGCCGCTTTGTACTGCCTCGATCTCTTGTACGAGAGGATGTTACCACCAGCACCGTGACCTCTCTGGTTGTCGTGGTTATCGATGAAGGTCAAAGCATCACCGCTGGCCAGAAGACCCCACTGAGGACCCCAGTTGACGAGCCATCTAAGTTGGTTGCCACCAGAGAAGGCCCTACTGAGCTCCATACCGAATCTGAACTCAGTGACTGCGGCTAGAGGAGTGTACTCATTACGGCTGATAGCTTCGCCACCAAGATCGATCACTTCCTGGTAGATGTACGGACGAGCGCCAGATGGGAAACCGTGGCCGGTGTTCAAGTTTCTCAGTCTATCGTAGATGACGCGAAGGTCCCTTGGCCACATGTGCTTGGCTGCGTCAATTCTGGGAGTAAAGAATTTACGTGCAACCAATTATGTAATTTATATTACAAATAGACAATTGGAAAACCTACTCAATTAAAAAAAAAACATTTTACAGCAATTCAACTTCCCATCTGTATAAAATTTGAACACATCTAACACAATGACATAAAAAACCTCAAATACATCCATTCGAAACAGTAATTGCTGATGACCCAAAGCAAACTTGGCAGTCATTTATCCATCTACCAATTGTTTTTATTTCATGTAAAGTTAAACTAGTTTGTTAAAATCATTTTTCAAATGTTTGCGACGCAATTCGTATCGGGCAAATCAAAAAGTTTTAACTAGGCTTCCGAAACTTTCCGTAAGCCAACAGATTGGTCAAAATACGCTTTCAATTGACTATCAGCTTAAATTGGATTGATCGGATCAAACCCAAAGATAACATCAATCTTATTGGCTTACCTTTAATAATAGATTTTACCTAAAGTATACTTTTATCAATTTCTTTCGTTTCACGTACGTCAATATCGCTTTGATATTTGATTTAATATATTTTGGTAAATAATGGAAATATATATATTTTTTATAAATTCGATCATTATTTTTCATTGTACCTTACTTTTATTACTCAGTAACACTTATGCAACCGAAACTTGTGTCACTAAAACTCAGTAGTTTAAGGGTACATTTTAATGCCAATTTGCAAAATCAAATATAGGTACTTCAGACCAAGGCTAAAGAAGAATGTAGAAATTAAAACCAGTATACAGAGGCGATAGTCACTGCAAAGCAATATATTGATACTGCATTCAACTCACAAAATCTAAGAAAAATTTATAAAACCAACATTAATGTTAAAATAATAAGAATATGAAACGAATACTCACCTGAAACCAGCGACACCCAAATCAATAAGCCTGTTCATGTAGTTCACGATCATTTGGCGCACATATTCGGAAGCCTGGTTCAAATCCTTCAATCCGGATAACTCGCAGTTTCGTACCTAAAAGATACAAATACAAATATCATGAAATCCGCCCTTTCATGTTTTCGCACAAAGAAATGCTATTCGACACGGATTTCCTTCTTTCAACGTCTAAAATTCATACGTTACTGCGTGCATTTATGTAAATGACAAGAAGTTGTGGCTACTAATAATATTTTTAAATATTTGTCAATCCTCCCGTAGAAGTCCTAGGTCTTTGGAAATTAGGTAAATAGCTTACAAGTTAAAACTTAGTCGTCAGAGATATCAACGCATCTGTGGCCGACGTCAGATAGTACTGTGATCTTATCTGGGGTTGATTACAGATATCCATGGGCGGCAGTGGCTACTTACTATCGTGGACTACATACTCGTTTGCTGCTTCCATCATAATTATAAAAAACAGCAATTATATTGTCATTTGCTAACGAATCCACGTTAGTATTTTTCCTATCAAATGGCTTACTAATGAGCGAAGATTTTTCTGTAAGTATTGAGGCATTGCGTGTAACAGATTAAGGTCGTTTGTTCAAACGTTTATAATAAATGATTTTTCCTGCCACACAATTATGTCATGGCTTTTGTTCTGTTATCTCTTTAATTTCTTTATGGTTCATAACGCACCTGAATTATGTTGCGTTGAATTCAATTGTTTGATTGCGAGCTATTACAACGATTATATTATACTAAGCAATATAATATCTACGGATGATTGCATTTCTAATTGATTAAAATTTGTTTATCTACTAGTCGATATTATTAGTTAATATAGTTATATATAACTTAAATATTAATGGGTGCTAAATGACTGTTTAAACACTTTGTTTATAATGTATTTTATTAATACAAAATTCTAGTTTTAATTACTTAAAAAATATTTGAGTTTTAGCACAATCGTTTATATCAGCATATTAATATATTAATATATAACATAAGCCGGCTCAACTTATTCCTTCAAGATTTTCTTCTGTGATCTGATCATTACTCGGCTCAACAGTTTCAAAAAGCTACTTTTTAGTCCATTTCTATTATGTATAAGAAGAATAGAACTCACCCGCTTCAAAGCTCCTATAGATTCTGCCCAAAATACGGCATAGAGTCTGTACACCTGAAGCACGTTAATCATTTTCATAATACAGTGATTTAAATGATTGTTAAACATATGTTCAGCGGCGGTGTGGGATTCGCTATGATTTGGCAGAAATATCATCCATACTACGTGCCACGGAAACGTAGAAAGTAAATCTATAGTAAATCCGCGCTGAAAAGGTTTAAAATTAGTGTTGAAACTTTTCAAATTCAAATTCTCTTAAAAGAAAATTCTCTAAAAGGTCGTACAAGAGGTGATTCGACCTGGGAGGTACCAATTTTTGACCTCATGAATGGCAACTCATCTGTGACTTTTTCTTTAGACAGAACTTCAATTTTACATGCAATTGTCAATCGGTCGATCATTCCGCCTTATTACCTTTTCGTAAAAAAAACAAACCATCCGTTAAAAATACAAAGTAATTTACCTATTTGCAGATCATTATTTACCTACTTCAGCTTCTTACCGTCAAATAGTTTTTTGCCGTTAAGTATGGGTGATAAATAAGTTGATTCTTTGGACCATAATACGCTACGTGGAACATCAAGTAGAGGTCAACATAGCATATCGCTTCAAGCACCGCTAATGTAATATTGAATATACTACACGATGGCGCCATTGATATAACAATCTGGAAATAAAATCAATATTGATTGTGGTACTACATGCTGTGATCGAAGGGTTACACAATTATTGCTTCAGATGAGTTTCGCTTATTGATACAGTACCTACTACCTAACTACTAGGCCAGGGAATAAGTTTAATATAGTAAAGTAGCAGACAAACATGTAGTCCATCTGATGATAAGTGGCGAGCATGACACTCTCCCATGGACAACTTTGATAAACCCCAAATAAGATTACGGTCCTACCTGAATTCAGCCAGAGATGCGTTGGACGTTGGACGTCGGACTAAGTAGCTAAGTACATTTTTTTAAAAGTTGGAGTACCTTACCACAAATAATATTATTCCCTATCTACTTTTTCCTTACCAAAAATATTGTTTGTTTTAAATTATCTTGAACATTCTAGAAACTATTCTAGGTTTAA
The DNA here is from genome assembly GCA_018251915.1 of Urbanus proteus proteus. Classification (NCBI taxonomy): domain Eukaryota; kingdom Metazoa; phylum Arthropoda; class Insecta; order Lepidoptera; family Hesperiidae; genus Urbanus; species Urbanus proteus. The sequence continues at coordinate 3,900 of DWPV01004281.1, forward strand.
AATGAAGTTGGTATACCTATGTATGTACTTTTATTGAAACTAGCAGGAATTTATTGTAGGTGATAAAGCTAAAAGTTGTCCTGTTACATTAACTTTACCAATACGTACCTACCTACGTACCTACTCGTAAGTACTTTAATGATGACACAATCTCATTAGTAGCTATTTAATTGATCGACACTTACAGGATATAATATACATAGAAGGTAAGCCGTAGACACTCGCATTATAGCCCAGGTCTTGAGAAATATACCGTCGGGTTTTATTGCAATTGGCAATAAAAGGTATGGTGCGATGTTGTTGAAGATATGAAAAGATTGGTACGATTGCATGTAACTCTCCTTCCTCTCTTTATAGTATTGGTAAACATTAATGAAGGAATCTAAAATAGTTTTTTTTATTTCATTTAGTTACGTTGTCATACATATCTTAGGTTGGTCCTTAGTTCGTATAATAAATACGAAAAAAATGGAGAATAATTCGACTTCAATGCACCGTACTTTTTGATAACGTAAGTATTTCTTGATAGTTACCTACCCATGATGTTTTTACAATTAATATTTTAAATTACGTGGGTACGTATAATATAGTACATATTCAACTAAAAAATTAAAGCGAATTGTATTGGTCCTTTCACTTTTTTATTAATTCCTATCAGTGTAACTTTTCTAAAATTTCGAGATATATATCAGCTTTCTTCTCACAAAATTTATACGTAACTGTTTTCTTACAATTTAAATTGAATCTATGAACATTATACATATGAGATAGTAAAATTGGTACTAAGTAAGGATAAAGTTTACATAATACCATTCCAAAAAGCCTGCATCATATTATTTATTCGAACTTTTTGAGTTTTCCGTGCGAGTAAATTGTAGTGTTTGAGGTACGAGTCCGCATTATGTGACTTGGCTTGTTGCTCTATTAAATGGAGTTCTTCTGGTGTTAACAGGCCCTCATGTTCTCTCATCTCAGGGAATAGATTTAAAGCAGAATTGTATGCAGAATGTCCAATGCTTATCAACTGAAATTGGAAAAAATTAAACAATTAAGTACCTCACATGATAATATAAATACACCTATTAGAGCTACATAGATAGAGTCGTGCAACTATTCTTTTTTATGTGTTTTTTAATAAACTTTCATTGTTTCATTTTCGTTCAGATTGTTTAATGTAGTATCAAACGAGAATACAGCTCACCTGATGGTAAGAGGCGACTGCTGCCAGAAAACATGTATCAATCTCAAAAAAATTGTCTTGCCGGCGGTCAGTCACAGATGCAATGCTACATCTGACCATTAAGTTAGAACGCCTTGCATCTTAAGTACCTACTTATGACTCGTACGTACGTAATCGAAAGTACTTATGACTTCTTTACCACACCCTTCAAATCACAAAACATCAGCGCTTAATTTGGCACCGCTGTAGTGGTGGTGCCGCTGGAGTAAAACCACGAAGGTTTTTACCACTCTCGGATAGCACGTAGAAAAATACTATGACTTACCTTGCAATGCGTTAAAGTAACCACTGTGCTAACAGCGGGTACGCCATACAGCATCACTATCAAACCCAAATGGTTTCCAGGGCCTATAACCCGTTCTTTCTTCTTCTCACGCATCTCCCGTGACGTCACTAGACAGTACCCACTCTCGATGATATACAGCTCTCTGGTCACCGTACCCCCGTAGTAAACTATCTCGCCAGGTGGAAGTATAATGTCTATCGCCACTACGAAGAAGATCTTGATTTTATGTTGCTTTTTTATAAACAACTACTGTGACTGAATGAATGATAGGATTAGAGTCCTACAGGTCCTAGTTGTGGTTGGTCCATATTCGTTGCTACTCTTGATCATTAACGCTTCGTATAAGTGTCTCTTACCACATCCTTCAAAGCAAAATATCCCAGCGGTTATATGACTCGGAATAATGTCTATAAAAACGAGCATTTCGACAATTAGGATTTTTCCATGATATGTATAGGTAGTATTGACAATATTGATAATACAATCGATATTAGGTACAAAAGTGATTGAAGGTGAACACATATCGATAAAGTAGGTAGTAATTGATATTTGTTCAAATGATTTCGATTATTCTTGTTTAATTTAATCAGATACCTATCAGATACCTGCAGATAACCAATATTTGATATACGAACTTTATATAGGTTCTTATGCAATTGGAGACAAATTCATTAGATACTAATTATATATGCATACTTTCAGTAAGCGTGTGAATGTACGCTTTATTCTTGACTTGAAAGAACTTTATTGACGTTAGCGTCTTAAACCTCGCTTGATGCAGGACTTTCTTTCGCAGCTCCGTCGGTATTACCGTTTTCTTCAGCCAACTTTCTCCGGTTAATTCAACGCCCTATAATATTTAAAGCCAATATAATATGTAGAGTCGATGCTGCAGTCGGATCTGCGTTGACCGTTAAACAAATTGTATCTACGTTACGTGTCCGATCTCATAGGGCGGCGAAAATGCCTTATTGTTCTAATAAGGCCATAAAAAATCTAAAATTCTTTTTAAAGGTAGTTTTAATGTGAGCTGTGATGAATATATAGGTACCTATAACGTATCAAGGTATATAAAAAAATCTTGGAAGCAAACTATACCTACTCTTTTTAAGAGTCTACTTAAGTTATAATTTTTACATTGATTATTTGCTCAAATAAGTTATTCCTTTAATTATTTTATAGATCATTAAAAAAGGATAACATTGCTAATAAAATATATTGAATCCACGTATCGTAATGAAACATACCGAGTTATATTGCCACTGGAGTTCGTAAAATGACATAATCCTAGATTTAATTGCTTCGTCCATATTGTTCTCGTACATAAACTTGTCAATGGTCATGATGATTTCTAGGAACGCAGTCTTTGTTCTGTGGATTAGCATAATTACAATGTTACAACACAATTGGTTTCGTTTTACGATACGCATGTATGGTTGTATGTATATATTATACTTATTTTGTATTTTGTTCGGTTTTGTTTGGTAAGCTTAGTGGATTGAAGTTAATTTTGCACTATCAAAAGGTAAGGCAGAGCCTTACAGCCCTTACAGTTAAGTTCATTAGAACTATTACTATTAGGGTAAATTACTTTCCTTAATTAACTGTGTCACTAGCATTCTTAAGGAAGTATGACATGATGAACTAATTTATTATTAAGTAAATATACATGAGTAAGTCCTATTGTTGTTGTCCACCAACACGCATTGGAGCAGCGTGGTGGAGTACGCTCCAAGCCTCAAATTGTGGGAGAACACCCATGCCTAGCAGTGGGACTTAATAAGGGTTGCGGCAACTTTTATAATGTAGCAATGCTGTCTTCTAAAGTAGCGTTAGGCAACATATCTGTTTTATTGTGAGTAGGTTTCATATCATAGTATAAGCACTTCACATCAGTTCTCCATATCTGAGTATTTGCTTTGAGATAAAAAGTTTACCTTGACCAATGAGTGACCACTGCGGAAAATTCAGAGACACAATAGCCTGTCAGCAACACGCCAAAGAGGCTTAGAAAAGCTACGAAACCCATATCAAATTCGTCGCCAGGAAGAAAATCTCCATATCCTACGGAGAGCAATAGTGTAGTGGCGAAATATACAGATGAGACAATTGGATGTCTTGTCCTGGAAGAAACATATCTTTTAACTGCTAATATTTAGTAAAACTAGGCAACATTGATGAATAATATAAGGAATTGATAATAAGGATCGTATATCGCAATCAAGGCAGAATATAGGGAAAAGTATATCCACAAAATAAAGTCTAATCATGGGAGTGCCTGAAAGAATTGTATTGTGAACAATTGCTAGCTTAACATACTTAGTAACGTCTACATAAGTTCTCTGATCTTCCAAAATTAATGCTCTTGAAAACCAGGAGTATTGCGAACATCGATTTACAAAACAGGACTCCATAAATAAAATTACGCCGCTCCAGTAACATAACATTATTATGTAAATACAGTATTTTGTAACCTGAAATTTTAAACATTTTTCACAAATTAATATACTAAATCAGACAAATCGCTATAGCTATGCAAATATGCTATCACAAAGCTCGCAGTTTCGAAACGGTGATGATATTGAAGAAAAGGGAGACCTGGGACTTATCCCATATGATTGGTTACATATGTAACCAATGGACGGCAATATGTAAATACATGACATACTTAGGCCTAAAAAGGGCATAAAAAGACATCGATTAATTAACAGACCTTACTAAAAATAATTTACCTTAACAAAAATTGTATTCGCCATCAATTTCCGTTCCAACTTTTCGAAAAAGTTCGACAGTCTCCAAATAAGACAAAGCTTGACACCTTTGCATAAGTAGAATAAATGTTCCCTGTAATTATCGCTGTACAGTGCTGTCTTGTGGATTGTAACAATATATTCAAAAGGCACTAACGCTAGAACGTCCAAATAAAAGCCCAAAGTGTTCATGCGATAGCTAATTATATCAGAGATATTTTTGATATATTTTTTCTTAGTCTTCACTGCAGTCATAAGAGTCATAAAAATGTTCAGAATTAGGGATATCGTTATAACTATTTCGATATAAAAGGTCAACCCGGTCGGAAATATTCTCTTAATTCCAATGAAATATGGATAAAATATGCATATATAAGATACTATTAAAAGCATGTATAGTTCCCAGTATATGACGAGGTAGCAATTGGCTTCCAATATCCACGGGAATTTGGGATGAAGGCAAGTAAATAACGTATTCCTCTTCTTGACGTGTTCAGACACAATGTAGAGATCTAAACAATTTTCGTCAAGCTTATCATCCTTTGTCAAAGTATCGATGTCTGTTAGACCTGAAAAAGATTTCTTTCTATAATTTATTGACCAACCTCAGTTAACATTGTAATCCATAGGTTGGCTACAGATGCGTTTCTACTTCTGCGGACTAACTTAGAACATCGCCTAAGTGACCATCGCTTAAGAAACTTAAAATCTTTCAAAATCGAAAATATATTTCTTATTTTTCAAGTAAATACATTTCAAGTGAGCTACGCATGATAAGGTGTAGATGCCTATATTATCTATTAGTTAATTGCACGCAATATTTAATTATAATTGATTGTACGAACTGTTTATTATTAGTAAACAAACCTTGAAGATAACGTAACTTGTCTTTCAAGCATTTAATGCTGCTCTTCTTACGATCTTTTGAAGCGAAGATATTCAGAGATAAATTACTACATTTGGAGCTATTGTGTTTCCTGTTATGACTCCTACGAATTCTCTCTTGAATATCATTCCTTATGACTGAAACTATATTTGGATATGTGATCATTAGCTTTATGAAGTCTGTTTTATGAAGCACTTGGCATTCCACGTATGTCGCGGCTTTAACTGTGCACCTTGCTGTAAATGGGCAATGTTGCGTCATTTGAATGAAAATAGACATTATAATATTTTAAAAGTCTGATCACTACCTGGTATGTTGTAAACAAGAGATATCTCTCCAAAACAAGTGCCTTTTGCGAATGAAATCATTGGACTTTCGTCGTCTTCGTCGGAGAGAAATTCTACAACGCCACTTGTGATGCAAATCTTTAAGAAATAGTCATTACAACATTATTGAAACCATAAAAAAGGTTAATTTTAATATGTAAGCGAGTATAAATTTCAGATTTTTTTTAATTTTTATGTATGCACAACATAATTTATAAACATGACAAACTAAAACTTACCATAATAGTTTTGTTCTGGCTATGATTATAAACGACGTCTCCTGGAAGATAAAACTGATGACTCATAGTCGTTGACAGCCTCCTTAGAAATGCTTCCGGAAGCTTTCTAAATAACAAAGAACTGTAGAGAGGCACTGCATTCAAATCATAACAAATTTCCATTTGGAGAGGATATGGCAGTAATTTCATTAACTTGGGCTTGAAAACTCCAGACTTCTGATACCAAAGATCTTGATAATACCTTAACAATAATGAATAATTATTATTAACCTTTTTATACTCTCATATAAATATTTTTCTACAGTTTCTTGGTACAATATACTCACCCAATTATTCGTTTTGTAGTGTCAGGGTCCATGTTAATTAATCTTAAGTGATTTTCTATTTTCTTCAGCTGTCTTACATAGTTTGCTCGGCGAGTTGTTATTGTAATAAATTGCGAAGTCAATGATCCAACGAAAACAATAGTAGTCAGGAAAAAGCCCAATAATATAGCTAATGCAGCTGTTATCCGCTCAGTTGTTGTAACTGGATATAAATCACCCAAAGCATTTGTTGTGAAGAACATAATTGACCAATACACACAGACCCAATACCAATCAAATGATGTTTCAGTAGGTAAATAGATAGCTCCTGATGACCAGGAGGAATGAATTTTATGGATATAAAAGTTCCTATATGACAAAAGAAACCACAAGCACGTCCAAGTATGGACGGACAGGAGCAGAAGAATCAAATATTGTGCTAAAAATATCGTCCATTGATTTGTTCCGGCTTGAGATGACCTATTGTAAGAATATCCAATGATTCTGTATACCCGTATCGTTGCCATTATTGGCGCTATTGCGTGGAAGTCAAATATCTTTACATCAGATTTAAATAAAAACAGCACTGAATACGGCACAGCCAGGAAAATATCAAGAATTAAAGTTTTTATTTCAGGTTCAACTAAATTCAAGGTCTTTCGCCATTTTTTAAAGAATTTCAACCCAACCAGTATCACAACGTCCACAGTAAAAACGAAATTCAAACAAATCGCTACAACAATAAGCAAAAATGATCTTTCCTTCGGTTCCCAGAATGTATACAAACATGTCTCTAATATGTAAACTAGAAACAGTGTAAAAAGCGTGAACATAGTCCACGCAGGATTTGAATACACAAGTAGTATATAGCGTAATTTGCTATTTGTAAATTCAGGTCTTGATTCTTGCAGAACTGCATAAGTTTTTTGTCTCTGGTTTTCATCGACTTCAACAAGAATATTAGGTGGAGTAGTATCAGATTGCCGTCCAAATGTATCAGGATTGATAACGATATTGAGTTTTTCTGCACTGCGCCTGTATTTATAGACATCTACGCTAGAAAAGTTTTCATTCTCTTCTTTTACTAAAATAAATGATTTACATGTGTGTAAGTAACTATATTTTGAAGAAAGATAAATTGAATGAAGATATTAATCTTACCCATTTTATTTTGTAATTGTTATTTAGATTATTTCATTTTAAATATCTTTATGAGTGATTTTTAACACATCTATATATTATGTAAGTTAATTATCTAGTGGGTCTTGAAACAAATAAAAACTAAGAAGGTTTTTCTTATGCATGTAAAGTACTCACACCTACATAGTTGATGGTATGGGTAATATTCATTACGTTTTCAAGACCGAGATGATATAAAGTTGTGCACAAAATGGTCGCAATGTTGGGTGACGTAATGTTTTCCTCCGCACAAATCGTAGGCCGAAAGCCGGACTTGTAGATCCAAGATGTGCACACGGCACTCCAACCTACATACACGAACATAAAAAATTGTTGCGGACTTGACGTCACTTTAATTTCATATTGTGTTTTCCAATTAACTGGAACCGGCTGGATTCCTACGCGTTTACATGATTTGTTTAGCTGTATAATTATGTTTCGTTAATTTGTTGCTGTCTCGTTAAGCTCGTAATGTTATGCTTCCAACGTTAATGGAGTGGAAAATGAAAGTTTAAAAGCGATTTGTTTTTTTAATCGCCTTGCTGTTTTTCCTGATCGGGGTGCATTAGCGGCGCCATTTTATTTCCATCTTGGTATATGCAGGTCCCATAGTACTTAGATAATTAGACTCGAAGCTAGTTACCTTAGGCGGTAGGGACTGCATAATAGCGACGCTTTTATGGTAGTGCAACGCGTGTGTAGGTGAAAAATGTAGTCAATAACGATTCAAAGTTATCTCAGCATTTCTCAGTACTTCGACTTCATTTAGTCCTAATAGCGGTTAATCTTTTCTAACCGACTATCAACTTATTCAATCAACTGAAGTACCTAATCCTTGTTGCAATTTACGCTTGAGATATTTAAATAAAACCCTTTTTATTAAAATAATAGCTACAATTACTTCAACATTGTTTGATAGCACTACTTTTTATTGAACTCAATAGTTTTTGCTATAATAGATGGCGCTATACATTTAGATAGATTACCCGTATGCAATAGCAATCTGTTAGTACAATTTACTACCAAAAGACCGTGTGGTTTCGAAAATAGAGCGTGGAGCTCAGTTTAATCCGCTTAATTTAATAGATCCAAGAACATCGGATAGGGGTCAATTTTATCCATTTATCCTTTTAACAAAATTGATAAAACGTAACCAGCTCTGGTGATTTTAATTGATCAATTCCACTTGACTGCTAGTTTAAAACGAATTTCGTCGGCGTTTAAGAAAGCATTTTGGAGCAAGACAATTCTTTTGTTAAGTTAACGATTAAAGGTTTCTATATAAAGTATACAAACCTTTTTATGAAATAAATATTTTTATGAAAGAATTAGGAGTCCACAAGTCCATCTGATGATAAGTATGTGATTATGACGTTCTAAAACCTATTTTCAACTTTAAAGAAGTATCTAATCTTAATAGAATTGGTGAAATCTATGTCATAAGATCGGTAGGTACTAGGTACTAAGTAGTGAGAAATGTAGTTAGGAACAAGAGTTGGACAGAATTGGAGGAATCAACAAAGGGAATAAACAAGTCTCAGTTGAGGAAATGAAGGGAGTAGAAAAGGCAACTTTCACAGAAATTGCAATGACAAAAAGAAACATAGTGCATTGGTACCTATTGCGCGTTGTCGACAAATGGAACAAGAAACATGCATATAAAATCTACGTTTAACAAAAAAAAAGGATTTAATTTTACTTAGAATAGGCCAAATAAATGATTTATTTGGCCATTTATTTGGCCTATTCTAAGTAAAAATGAAATCCGCATATGCCATATTATTAAGAAATTTAATAAGACAACAACTTATTAATTGTTTATTATAATTCACAGCCATATGTTCCTACATGTTTACCACACTATACCACGCATTTTATTAATGACATATCACGTAACTACAGTCCAAAAGTTTATGCTAAACATTAAGTTTTGCGCCCACTACTTCCTTCTTAAACGAAGGAGAAAATATAGCATTAGATTAAGTACCAACCTACGTTTTTTATAGACAAGAATAAACCTCAAAATATTTTTATTTATTCCACGTTCTAGTCATATGTATTGGTAGTCTAAAGATTTTAAGATATTTAAGAAGACATGAGGTGTTGCAATTTAAGTTATATTTTTACAAGATTAAAGTAGGTAGCAATAGTTCACCTAATTGTATTTCTTCACTGCAACCCATCGGTATAAGTAACTCCTTGTAGAATGAAGGATTAACTAGAATGCGTTGCCATTATGGACTAAGATGGTCTCATATGAAGCCGACTTCCAGACCCTTTCCAAAAACTTTTCCACATAAGAAATAGTTGTGGCAGTAGTACTTCCACGGTCAAACCATATTGGTTAAAGGGGTAAATTTAAGTAATTATATGAAAGTTGTGACATGTTATCATTCTCACCTTATGGAGTGCTAAAATATGTTGATTGTAAGGGTAAGGTAAGGGTAAGGTACTAAGCACGTAGTTAAGTAGGTACCAATCATTAGTTGAACTATATGCCTGTTTCCAACATGCAATAAAAATATTATTAACAAAAAAATTAAACCGACTATGTCACTAAAAAGTATGAAATAATTTTAGTTCATTCGAATAAGTACATAGTTTAGTACATAGTTCTGAAGTCAGGCATCGCGGAGTAATCGGTGAACATACATAAAAAAAAATACATACATCCGAATACAGTCCCTCCTCCTTTTCGAAGTCGGTAAT
>DWPV01004282.1:0-13817 GCA_018251915.1 Urbanus proteus proteus
AGTTCGACTCCGGCGGCACCACCGCCACACCTATTTCTGCCTTATAACAGCAGTGTTAAGCACTGCTGTGTTCTAGTTTGAAGGGTGTGGTTAGGGAGATATACTTATCCGAGGCGTTCCAACTTAGTCCTCAGGGGTAGCAAAACCTCTGTGGTAGACCTCAGGTAGGACTGTGATCTTGTCTGGGGTTGATTCCAAAGTCCATGGGCGGCAGTGGCCACTTACCATCAGGTGGATCGCATGCTCGTTTGCTACTTCAATCATATAAATATATATAAAAGAACATATCGCAAAAATTATATTGTTGAAGATTTACAGGTGATAAACTTCTCTGTGGTTCGACTCCAAAGATTCCTCGACACCTATTTTTGCCCAATAACAGCAGTGTTAAGAGTTAATCCATCTTAGTCTTTAGGAGTCGGTGTAGGGATAGGCAACGCTTCTGTGGTAAACCGCTTGTAACACAGTTCTTATCTGGGGGTGATCATAGATGACCATGAACGGGAGTTATCAAATGGACCCATTCGTAGTTTGACGTAGCCTCCGAAGCATAGAAGCATAATTAAACCGTATGTAAATAATACAGGTAGATACGTGAATGGCAAAATTTAATTTGTTTAAAACACAAATACTAGTAGGTACCTATTAGTTAGACTTTCAAGTCATAAGATCTTAGTAGTTACACAGTCCACATTTTAAACCTCTAGGGAAATCCAAGGAATACAGCATTGCGTATATAGGTACTGCATTAGGACCGGGATAAATCAGGAATGATTGCGAGTTTTAAGACGCTTCTATGTAGTAGGGTATATTTATAGTACTATATTTAGCAAACTATTCTTGAGTTTGAATGTGGGGTTGGTGGCTCAATTACCAGGAGGGAGCATCTTTAATCGACTTTCAATAATAATATAACTTGTGTTCTGGATGCAGTTGGCTATAGTTGGCTATAGGCGGTTTTGATCACTTACCATCAAATATACTGCTGATTCATTTGCTATTTCAGTGTTATTTAAAATAATGGAATTTTCAATGTCACTTTATAAAAATACGATTACTACAGAAATATTAGAAAACTAGATGATCCCCGCGGTTTCACCAGCGTTTGAAAAGTAAATCAATAAACATGTCACGACATTGATACGGCGATAAAACAAAATAAATGTATCCCATGGGAACCGCACATTTTCCCGGGATAAAAAGAGCTTATATGTTATTCCAGACTACTGTCTATGTCTGCACCAAATTTTATCTAGAACGATTCGGCCGTTCTTAAGTTATAGAGTAACAAACATCCATCCATCCATCCTTACAAACTTTCAGCTTTATACTATTAGTAAGATAAGAAGATAAAAAATAGAATTATCAGTGTCACTCTATAAAAATAAGATTACTACAGAAATATTACAAAAATAAGTCCCCAAAAGCTATGTCTCTGTATGTAACCGATTTTCTCAAGACCTACTAAACAATTTTTTGTACGGTTTTTAATAAAAGATAGTGGTATTCTTGAGGAATGTTTAACTTTTAGTAGTTACGTTAATAGTACGTTACGGTTTTATTTATATTTACTGAAATATAACAATTCCTGTAGAACAGGTAGCGTGGTGGTAAAAAAGGCGAGAGAAGCCGCGGGCACAGCTAGTTACTTTTTAATTTGAGACATTATGGGTGTAGCATTACGAAGCGTAAAGTTAGAGTGACATCACATACCACGCCTTGAAAATAATGTACGTAAATGATGTTCCCAATTTTTAAAATATCCTACAAATTGGTGGTCCAAAATTAAAATCTCCGATATTGCCCTAATAACTACACTTACTTATCTCTATAATTAAAAGTGGTATAACCGGGGTAGAACCCTTTGTGATTCGACTCCGACGACACTAGCGCCACACCTATATCTGCCTTATAGCAGCAAGTGTTATTGTATTCTGAAGGGTGTGGTAATCTTATCTGGGATTGATTAGAGATGTCCATGAGTGACAGTGGCCACTTACCATCAGGCTGCCTGTATGCTCGTTTGCTACTTTTATGATATCTATACAAATAAATAAAATTGAAGTGTCTGTTTGAGATTTCAAAATAACAATTTTTTTCTCAATGCATATGAAAGTATACTCGAAGATACCTATAATGAAAATGAAATTAAAAAAATGTTTGTCTGTCTGTCGGTCTATCTGTCTGGTTGGCTGAGGTAATCTTCTAAACGACTGGACCGATTATGATAACTGTTATATTTACTTTTTAAACGCGGGTGAAACCGCAGGGATCGGCTAGTATAAAATAATAATTTCGTAGGCGTGATTCTGTTCAATCGGATCATTTTATATCAAACGAAATACAATATTTATACCATGATCTATTACCCTAAGCTTCTTAGGTAACTTGTTTTCTCATACCACGAAGCGCAAGTGAATGTTATGGGATGGGACCTTCATAAAAGAAAATGTCTTTCCGCATATAGCTGAGTTGGCGTTTCGCATGTTATAATAAGGATGATGCATGTTAGAAATTTTGGTGGTATGAAAATATGAGAAATTGGACTATAGGCTTTAACTCTATTTGAGATAGTATTTGCATTTATAATAGTTTTGTTACCTAAACTAAAATGTTAATAATACGTATAGACGTCACTATCACTACATAGTATAAAACAAAGTCGCTTTCCGCTGTCTGACCCTATGTATGCTTAGATCTTTAAAACTACGCAACAGATTTGATGCGGTTTTTTAATAGACATGGTTCAAGAGGAAGGTGTATATGTAGCGCGAACGAAGCCGCGGGCAAAAGCTTCTTTTCTAATAAAAATAAAAATAATGAAGTAAAAGGGAATAAAGTGGATTGAAAAAATGATTTACCTAAATTTGAAATTCAACGTTGTTTATTTGTTGTTAATGATAAATAATACAAGTGTTTGAGATATAACTTCTCATTTTTTAACTACACATGACATGAGACCACGATTTCAGCGTCATCTGTTTGTTGTTGAATGATTAAGTTTCTATAAGGTGACGTTAGATGGCGGTAAACTAAACTTTAAAAGTTATAAAAAAACAAAATCATCTAAGAATACAAATCCGAGAAACCAAAATCTATAGAAAAAAATGAAGCGTCTGTTTGTGATTTATTTATTAAATAACATTTTTTTACTCAATGCATATAAAAGTATACACGATACCTATAAAAAATGCATTTTTTTTGTATATCAGTCCGTTTGTCTGTCTGTTTCGCTGAAGTAATCTTCTAAGCGGCCTGGACCGATTTTCTAGATCAATTTTGACGGAACTTTCACTGGAAGATAGCTGAAGGTCTAAGGCGTTTTGGATAAAAATCATTAGCGCGCGATATGTTCCTTTTTACTTTTTCAACGCGGGCGAAACCGCTAGGATCAGCTAGTATGTATATAAATACGATATATTTATCTGTTATATTCGTAAAAAAATCTCACTTCTCTTCAAGCAAATAAAAGAAATGTTAGCGGTGCTAAATAAATGTACTACTAAGGTAAAAGATATGAGGCCTTACGCATAAACTAACTTTCTTTTACCTAAGCCGCTTAGACAACTTGTTCCATAGTGCTGAAGTGAATATTACGGAGTGAGTCCTTCATAAAAGAGAATGTCTACGCAGACTTGAGCTCGCAAATATTTTATATAAAATTTGGATATGAAGTTTCTCCAGACTTTTCATTAGAAAAGGTATGTTTTCTGCCCGATATTGCCTATTTTATTTCTGTTAGGTTTACATATTACATGGTTATTGTACATTTTAGCCATTTTATAAGTTTTATTGAAACAAATTTGAATGAGGGCTTAAATGTAGCAGCGGTTAAATTAATAAGTATTGAATAAGTGGTCTATCATAAAAACCTACATAAAAAATTTAAACTTTTGTCATTTCATCATGCTTGGTATAATTTCTTAGATATTTTATTACAGCTATGATAAGTCTGTTATAGTATAGTATAGTATTACATTGCATTATAACTTATTGCTTAACAATGGTAACTGTTCTGTTAATGGTAATTTCTTAAAGAAAGGTGTAAAAGAACTCTCCTACAATGCCGGCGCAACATTGGCGACTCCTCTGGTGTTGCAAATGTCCATAGGCGACGGTGACTACTTTCCATCAGGTGGCCCGTCTGCCTTTTTGTTAGGTTAATAATAAACACCATCAAGCAAAATAAAAGGTATATTAAATACCCGTGAATAATGTATTTTTGTTTAAATAACGCAAGGTATTACCTTATTGGAATACGAAGAAACTTATTCTTTCTTCGTAATTACTATACAGGGAAACAGCGTCGGAATTCCTATTTCCAATTATAGCCATATTTTGTGCTCAGTGCCAAGAAGGCTTTCTTTATAATTATAACCAAATACTTTAGTAATTAATTTAATGACGTACGTGTTCATGATAATTATATTATCTGTTCAATAATTAATTAAAAGCTGTTACTTTTCTTTGTCACTCATTCATAATGATTACAACTCCTTCAGATAATTCAAATTCTAGTAAATATCTACATATAATATCGACTGAAAAAATGTCTGTTACATGAAAGCTGAACATTTAAACCAATTTGTACATATACAGAGTGAATTTTTCAAGTGTGCGTGGATGGGCAAATCCGAAACTATAAGGATTAGCGAAAAATGCTAAAAGGACTTACGAGGCCGATTTTGATAAAAAACTAAAACTGTATAATTCGTTTTTGAAAAAATTGATTTCCCTAGCCGGGAATCGAACGAGTTCATTTTGGTAAAAAAATCACAAACTGTATTATTACGTCATCTGATAGTGTTGCTCATAAAGATCAAACTCTGCAAACTAACTATATCTGTCAAAAAAAAATTGAAAAATTCAAATTGCAGCAAATGTAATCCACTTATACAGGATAAGTGGATTACATTTGCTGAAAAAACACTACCAGGGACATTGAAATGGCATGAAAAGGCATCTACATATGTACCATGTACTGTCTGTTTGGGTTTTCAAAATAACAACTTTTTACTCAATGCATATGAAAGTATATACGATACCCATAACACAAATGCAATTTAAAAAACACTGTCTGTTTGTCTATCTGTTTGTCTGAGATAATCATCTAAATGGCTGGACCGATTTTGACGGATCTTTCACTAAAAGGTCTAAAGCGTAATATAGGCTACTTTAAATAAAAAAGCATTACCCTGTCGCGGGAGAGCCGGGTATCACTTATGTTTAAATATGTAAACGTTTTTACTTTCTAACGCGGGTAAAACCGCGGTAATCAGCTATTTCATAATAAAAAAATGATTTAATTAACATTTACCTATATATACTGCTAATATTTACATTATTTACAAACAATTAACAAACATATAAAACTAAAACTAAAAATTACAACTAAAACAAAATATTATAAATAAAATAAACCATCTAAAATAGCCGCGTCAGGCATGGTTCCCAAAATAATAATAAAAAAACATTCTTGCAAATGACTGAAATTATAGACATACTAAGTCAATACTGTTGGTATTGGACTTAGTATGTAGGATTTCCTTTCCTTAAACGTGTCAATATCCAATGTAGTGATACCGTCTTTGTTTCAGATTCAAAGCGCCCTCCTTCGAA
Organism: Urbanus proteus proteus; assembly: GCA_018251915.1. NCBI lineage: Eukaryota > Metazoa > Arthropoda > Insecta > Lepidoptera > Hesperiidae > Urbanus > Urbanus proteus. Next base: position 5,620 of record DWPV01004282.1, read on the forward strand.
GGGGACACGAGTACAGATGACACGCTCCTGAATGCTGATACTGGAGCAACAGTCATATTCGACTGTCGAGTTTCTTCGCTACGTGATAAAATGGTAAAGGAATAGTTTCAATGGTAAACTTAAAACGCTTTCTACACTCATAGCCTCACAGTAGGATTTTTTTCTGTATGTGGGTGCTATGGATACACATATAAGCAAATACACAAACGTCCAGACCCAGAACAGAATTCTAAATTCATCATTTAGATGCCTGTCTGGCTGTTACCCGCGTGGTGGAGCGGTTACCATACCGGTCTGTTGCGCAGTGGGTCCTGGGTTCGAATCTCGGCTAAGTAGATATCAGAATGATGAATTTAGGCTTCTGTTCTGTGTCTCGGTATTTGTGTACTTGTCTTTGTATATCCATAGCACCTACATCATAGGAGAAAATCCAACTGTGGGGCTATGAGTGTAGAAAGTGTCTCTCTCTTTTTTTAAAATAAGTATGGCGGTAAAATCTTTTCAGTTAATTATAATCGTTCTTCCTTCCAAAAGTTCGATACTAATATGATTTTTTATTTGCAGGTTTCATGGATTCGAGTTTCAGAGAACGAAAATCTAGAACTGTTAACTTTAGATTTGGACACACATTCAGCTGATGCAAGGTTAGAAATTGTGATTTTTAATACATAAAATAAGCATAGCAAAATAAACACCATCACTAACACATGTTTCGCTCCAAAATGTAATCTAACGCACAAATAAAAATATGTACCTGATACTTAACTACATAGCGCGCATAACCCTGCGCGTTGCGTAGATCTTAACCGATCTACAAAGTTAAGCAACGTCGGGCGCGGTCGGTAGATAGATAGGTGACCGCTAGTGGCAACATTTCATGGGATAGTAGCAGTTGGATAACATTTATTAAACTTGTGGAGGCCTTATGGGCGGTTTGAAAACATTCGACACGGGTTGGCCACTAACCCGCATTCCCTCCACCAACACGCATTGGAGCAGCGTAATGGAGTATGCTCCAAGCCTCTCTCAGTTGTGGGAGAAGACCCGTGTCCAGCAGTGGGACATAAAAAATGGTTGCGGCACTTAACTACAAAATTACTGCCTCATTAAATAATGTTATAGAAAACCAATCGTAACTTTCCATCGAATAAGCGACCAAAAGATTTACTATTTCATTGAATTCCGAACATAGTAGGTAATTTCAAGCACAAACGCTATGTCAGGAACATTGCGCATTTTGAACTAGGATTACTGGATTATTGCGTTTCCACTCAATTTACATTTAGATAATACGCTATTAAATTATAGCTTACAATTTCGACTCGATGGATTATATGTATGTTTGTACTCATGCATGGCGTTTGTATTTATATTCGTTGTTCTTCGGTAAGTTACTTGTCAAACTATTTGCCGCACCCATTTTTTCACACAACTCACAATCTTCTCTCATAACTGAGAGAGGATTGAAGCGTACTCCATCACGCTGCCACAATGCGTGTTGGTGGAGGGTAGCTACATGGGTTAGTGGCCAACCTGTGTCGTGTGTATTTTTAAACCGCCCATAAGGCCTCCGACAAGGTCTGACGAATGGTATCCATAATAACAACGGGAACCGACAACTAAACGTGCCTTCCTTAAAATTTTTGCCACTAGCGGTCATCCATCCATCAACCGACCGCGCCCGACGTTGCTTAACTTTGTAGGCCGCTTCTACGCAATCCGCAGGCGCGCGTGAAATTGTTTGCTGATAGCTTATTATTGCACTAAGCTTCATTCGTTGTAGGACTGGATATTTGTACGTCACGCGCAGATCAAGCCCTCATTAAGATTGTGTTTACAGCCACTCGACAGCCAAAAAATTATAAAGGTCGCCTGAAAAAAATCGCCATTAAATGTGTGTCGTGATAAGAATTTATCTTATTGTAGGTTATTTTTTATTTATTTATTCATTTAATTCAGACAGGGTCCATATAATTGTAATAATAATGTTTTTAGTATGTTATGCATACCCATTCTGCCAACAATGGTGGTGTCGCCCTTATTATATGTCTGATTTTTGTATGTTTATACTTTTAGTACTTATTAGAACCTATTGTATAGCAAAGATAAAATAAAAACAATATCAACAGACTTCTTGCACAAGTAATTTGATGGAAAATTATTTAGTCGTAATTTTATGCTGTCGTTGTGATCAAAAGCTTTTAGAGCTTTCATGAAAGTTAAGCACAGCCCTGACAAGCACAATCTCGTCTCAACCGCAAAATAGTGAATGAACTAGAATGATAAACTTAGTTGAAAATATGAACGTTGTATAAATATTAGGTGTAGTAATGTTGATATAATGTTAACATTGTTTATTAAAGAACTCAGCTGAAGTGTCACGAATAATAATTAAATGTACAGCCATCATCGTCAACCTTTTATTGTCCCACTGCTGGGCACGGGTCTGTTCTCAGTAACAGGGATTTAGGCCTTAGTCCACCGCGCTGGCCAAGTGCGAACTGGTAGACTTCACACACTTTTAAGAACTTTTTTTAGGAACTCTCAGATGTGCAGTTTTCCTCACGATGTTTTCTTCGTCGGCAAAGCAAGTGATAATTAATTTCTTATTTCTAATACGCACATAAATCAGACGTGCGTGCCCGGGATTTGAACCTAGGACCCCTCGATTGAGAGGCCATGTTTCAACCATTAGGCTATCACTGCTCTAATGTACAGCCGTTCATAGCTAATATATGTATAGGTAACTATTTAATTAAATGTAATTCGCGTTAATTAATATCTCAGAACATATACAATTGATTATGTCAATAAGTCTAGCATACACATAATATCTTTTGACTCCCATTAACCTAATAATTCATTTATCTAAGCCCACCATTGATCACCATCTGTCAATTTTTTCTAGGCAGAATTTTCAAGTTTCAAATGTATATTTTATAAAGGCAAAAATTTATTACTTAATTAATAATATAGTATATTATTAATAATATATATTAATAATATAGTATAATAATAAAGTGCATTAATAAATGGTGTATCATCACTTTCTTTAAATCAATATAAAGGTATTGCTACTAATAAAAATACTTATTATAATGGTTTGTACACAGGTACAGAGTGGATGTAGCTGGGGAGACTTGGCGACTGTCTCTCTCCGACGCCAAAGTTCAGGACTCAGGAATATACTGCTGTCATGTGTCTACTCATCCGCCCATGTTGAGGAGATTCAAGCTGATTGTTCATCGTAAGTATTATTGATATACTAGCTGATCCCCGCGGATTCACCCGCTTTAAAAAAACAAAAAAAATACATATTTAAACGTGTCATCCCGTTGTCCTGCGACGGCGCGCGTTTGCGCATGGAGCGCACGCTAATGGATTTTTCAAAAATTAAAGTAGCTATGTTACGCTTAGACCTTCAGCTAGCTTCCAGTGAAAGTCCCGTTAAAATCGGAACAGCCGTTTAGAAGATTACCACAGCCTAACAGACAGACAGGCAGACAAAAATTTTTAAATTGTGTTTTCGTTATAGGCATCGTGTATACTTTTATATGCATTAAGTAAAAAATCTTATTTTGAAATCATAAACAGACACTTCAATTTTATTTATTTGTATAGACAGTACTTTTTAAAATCCTTACCTTGAAGACATACTACGAAAACTAAAAAAATACGAGTATCAACGACATCAACGTATACACGCGCAATTAGGGAACATTATAAAGCAAAAAAAAATCAAAAAGAATCCTATTACTAAGGCTTTGCTGTATCTTTTGAAATGAAGCAAATAGAAAGTACATGAAATATTCACAAAATGTTAATACACAATGCAAATACATACATAAGTTTAACCACGTTGAACAGAACCCGCCGTTGCGAGCCTGATTCGCACTTGGCCGATTCAATTATTTCTCACTGCGTAACGAATTTCAGTAACCTCCGAAAATATTTAGTATCTCTGCAATAATAACATTTCATAGAATACCATGTTTCATTAATATACAGTACCAATTTTTTCATCGAACAGAATAAAAAATGCAATGTGCAAAAAATGTAATACAATTTGGTTTCGAATTTTTGATACCGATTTATGCCATGCAACAAAATTATGTTTTGGAATGGTTTCATATGAAAATACCGATGTTCTGGGAAAATTAATTACTTTTCCGTAAACTATATACTTTGTTTTGTTTGAACTTATTTCTGGGTTTTTATGTTTGTTTTTTGAAAAAAAAAGTTATTCAATGCGTTAATATAATCGTAAATAGGCACTGCCGATATGAATTGTAATACATAATGGGTTGGAGGTCTTCCTTACTATCAACTAGCTGATCCACGCGGTTTCACCCGTGTTTAAAGCGTTTTAACGTAAAAATAATACCTATTTAAACATAAACGTCATTCCGCTCTTCCGCGACGGCGCGCACATGCACGTGATGCGTGCGCTAATGGATTTTTCAAAAATTAAAGTAGTTTATGTTACGCCTTAAACCTGCAGCTATCTTCCAGTGAAAGCCGCGTAAAAATCGGTCCAGCCGTTTAGAAGTTTACCGCAACCAAACAGACAGACAGAGAGACAGACAGACATCGTGTATACTTTCATATGCATTGAGTAAAACATTGTCAATAAACAGACACTTCAATTTTATTTATTTGTATAGATGAGGGTTAAGTTAAACTTGTAAGGATCCCTTATCATTTCCTTGAAGACAAAACTCAACACTGCAATTATACCTTAGTTAGTCCAAGTTTTTCATACAATATTTGTTGCAGCACCAGAAATAAAGATGAACAAGGAGGCATTCCTGGAGAGCGGAGAGACATTGTCTCTGAAGTGTGTGGTGCTACATCTGAATGCTGGTGAAGTTGTTCCTGAAATGCGGTGGTATAGAGGTGGTAATACCACCCCTTTGGACGAAGTCAGAGGTGGTGTGCTCATTGAAACGGATCACCTGACATTGACGAGTCATTTACAAGTGAGTATTTATTAGTAATATTTATACACTTATAGCCCCAAACTAATTTTAAAAAGACGCTTTCTACACTCATAGTACAGTAGGATTTTCTCCTGTGTTATGGATGCAATGGACACAGAGAAGGTTATACAATCATCCAGACTGAAAACAGAAACTAAAATTCATCATTCATATATCTTTCTGGTCGGGAATCGAACCTGGGACCCACCACGCATCAGACTGGTATGGTAACCGCACCGCCACGTGGGTCATCGGTGTATTGTATTGCTATGGGTGTAAAATTGTATTGTGGGTGCTATGGGCATACACAAACGCCCAAAGACAGAACATAAGACAGAACTTTTTGCTTGTCATAGCGGTATGGTAACGTTGCGCATAATCTAAAACAATCTGAATCTATGAATTAAATTTAGTAGGTACCTTATATATTTTTTGTAATTTCTTATAAGTTTAGAATGTAATAACGTAATGACTCATAAAAAGGAATCATGTTCAAATAGTACCTTATTTTTAATTTATATTGTCATAGTAGTCTTAAAAGGTAAGTTCTTGGATAGACGTATTTCTATTAAGAGGTATTTCGTTATATTAATTCAGTTGTACGCTCACAAAAAAGTAAATTTAATCTTTGAGGAGTTCGTGTTCTAGATAGGATTACCTTTGTAAGGAATTTTCGAAGCATGAAACCTCTCTAATTAAAGAGTAACTTAATTGTGATTACAATCGTGTTGCTTTACTAAATCCGAGACACGCAAGCAATAAGGCTAGGTCCTACGTGAGTGATTTGAAACGAATGCGATTGCGATGCGATGCGGTGACATGCGGATTTAAACGGTGCGGTGAGATGCGGTTCTTTTCAATGTAAACAAGAATAATTGAAACAAGAATAAGCGTCACCGCCAGTCACCTTTCTTTGGGCAACGCTATTTTAAAACCAGTCTTTTTAAACCAACTCATGACGTATGCTTCGCTTTGCTCCGCGTCGCATCGCCCCGCATACGCGTTTAGATACGTATAATAAAAGACAAAAAAAGCTTTTTACACTCATAGCCTTACAATGGGATTTACTCCTGCATCGTGGGTGCTATGGAGACACATACACAAACGGCTAGAACAAAAATCAAAATTCATTATTCAGATATATCTGGCCGGGAATTGAACTCGGAACCCACTGTGTGTCAGACCGATATGGTAACCGGTCCATCACGCGAGTCATTTCTCCAAAGATACTCCAATAGGTATCTGTTAGTTCTTTCGCGCCGCACCGCACCGCATCGCGTTCTTCGTATTCGCTCACGTTAGAACGTAGCCTAAGAAATTATTTCCAAATTGAATTTCTTTTGTACTTGCAAAGTGTCAAATGCGTTGATAACATCTGTTACTGATGTAAAGAAAATAATTTCTTTATCAAATACAGTACTAGGTTATAATGTAACTTTGTCCGCTTTGACAAGTATTCTGACTTCGTTGGTTGTGATTATACTATCCACGCAATATTTATGTTTGTTATAAGTTGCAGTTAAACTTTGCTCTATTATAACACTAGCGACCCGCCCCGGCTTCGCACGGGTGCAATGCTGATACTAAATATACTATAGAAAAACCGATGTTATTATACATATAAACCTTCCTCTTCAATCACTCTATCTATTAAAAAAACCGTATCAAAATCCTTTGGGTAGTTTTAAAGAAAGCATACATAGGGACATAGGAACAGAGAAAGCGACTTTGTTTTATACCATGTAGTGATGACTATTGCCGCCCAAGGATATTTGTAATCAACCCCAGATAAGAAGTGCGTTGACTGAGTCTGGCCATAAATTCGTTGCTACCTGTGATGACACCTTGGATAAGTATGTCTTCCTTACCACAAACTTCATGCCAGAACACAGCAGGGCTTAACACTGCCGTTATAAGGCGAAAATTGGTACTCTGGTGGTGTCGCTGGGGTCGAATTACAAAGGGCTTTACCACCTCTACCTTATATTATGTATTTTTGCTACTTAAATCGTATTAAAATATTAACAAAATTCATAAACAGTCTTTGATATTTTATTTTCAATAGTTATAGAGCTGTTTTCATACTTTCAGCAAAGAAAGCATTTATTTCGCGACTTGTTTTTATTGGCCGAGAAAAATCACTTATTCCCACCTGAAACGCGTTAAGAAAAATAATAACATTGCCAATATTCCTGAACTGTCGGTACTGTTTCCATGGAACTGTTTCTTGCGTGATATTTGACGTGTTAGAATTTCAGTTTTCAACTGCATTAATAATATTAATAAAATAAAATTAATCATCACATAATTGTGAGAAACGTTATCTATATATAAAAAATAAAGTAGGTATGTATGTTTTGTACCAAATTAAAAATGTTACTATATCGTTTCAGATTTTTTAAATTCAAAATAATAACTGATATCGAATAAATTCGAAATAAGGGAGCTTATGTACTACTTAGCCTATTTCCGATATTTAAATTTTACCGAAAATTTAGAAATACTAAATTATTACGTACTCATACAAAATTGTGGTATTCCCGGAGAGCAATGACATGAGGTTCTTCAAAAAATATGCAAAATGACCTCTCCCTCAACGACTGCGATTTATTGGCGACTCCTATGGTATTGCAAATGTCCATAAGCAGCGGTGACTACTTTCCATCAGGTAGCCCGTCTGCCTTATCGTTACGTTAACAGTATAAAAAAGTAAAAATGTACTCCATGGAAACACTCCCAGCACATTTCCTTCCACTGGATAACGGCTGCTATGAACATCAAAATCAATGAGTGTAGTCGCAACAGCCTACGAATTGAGTTTTATGACCGACATCTAATAAAATACCCTTTTAATCAGTGACCTTCCGAAGAAAATATCGAGGATCGCCTTTTACAGCCATGCTTACTTTTTAGGAGGATGAGGTGTGAAATAATGGCAATTCGAGCGACGTAACTTTTATTGGAAGAGGTTTGCTTCAATTTGTGTAAATGATAGGTTACAACTAGTTGTTTAGTATGCCTTATATTGTTACAATGGCTTATATTGTTATTTGAAGAGAGCGGAAATAATAAACTTATACTTTACTACAATATTGTATGACATTGTTGACTTTATTCTAGAGATGGTAGAGTTGTTGAAGAATTTACAATTATGGCATGTTTCACATAGGATCGGTTAGGTTAGGTTAGTGCATATAAGAAACGATAAAAAACTAAGCG
>DWPV01004283.1:0-13817 GCA_018251915.1 Urbanus proteus proteus
GCTTTAATGCATAGAAAATCTTCATCCCATTTCAGTAGTCCACGTGAGCGAAGCTGCGGGCAAAAGCTAGTTCATAATAACGGGGTTGTAAAATATTTTCCCATTTCGAAAAGTTATTTACTTTCCCATAAAATATATGAAATTGGTGTCTAAATGACTTTGCGTAATATGGTGAGATGAATTTCGTTTCATTTCTTATCTCACTTTGCAGTAAAACACTAAGCACTAGGTACTAAGCCAGTCTCCGTCGAGTGCCGTCGGATTTAGGTGAACTAAAACCGTAACAGCTGCGTTTGCATAATATTAACTCTAGCGCTGTAATGCTACAAATAATTATAGTAAATGCGTCTGGAATGTTCTCCGGCTTTAATAGTGTTTGGAACTTCGAAGTTCAGGTAAAGTGCACAAATTAAAATTAATTTTTAAAGTTTATAACTTCTTAAACTTTTGCAAACTTTGTGTGAAGCTTAATCTGTACTTGAAAGTCTTGTGAAATAATTAAGAATGATATTTCCTGTTGCTGGTTTTTGTTTTCGGTTTTACATTGCCGAAGTACATGTTTTTTTTTTCAGATCTAAGGAACTAGAACACTAATAGTGATTATTATTATACATCCCACTACTAACAGATATCGTCCTTCAAACTAAACAGATACGACACATATAAAATATATTTTGGTTTAAGTACATCAAACACTCAATGTTTGAACGTAAGAGGGAACAATAATAAATTCATAGTGGTCAGACGAAATAATGCAGGCAGTACTTGTAGACAAGCAATTACCGCTTGCAATCGTTATCATGCATCTACAGTAATGGTGTGCAAACCGATTAGTACGGGAACTCGATATAAGCGGTAAGTGATTCGGATACAAATGTTCCGAACCATGAAAGAAAGAGACAACTGGAAGTGGTACACTGGCGAATCAAGGCGAGCTGTATGACCAGAGGTCAGAATTAATAGCTATGCCTACTTAACGTTAATGCTTCTCAGTCATTCAGACACGTAAATTTTGTTTACAAGCAACAAATAAACATGCAAGTTTCTTAGTAGTAAGAATACGAGTAGGTATAGTCAAATCGCACTAAGAAACGTTTTTGCATTTGTAGCAGTGCACCGTCAGCAGACATTAAAACAATTTATTAATAGGTACGAGTATGTACCTATGTACGTAATATTGGATATACTGATTTCTAGGCGTTTGTTTGGCTACAATGGTTTCTATACTAATCCTATCCACTATGCCACTTCCTCTTCTTCCTCTCTTTCCGTGTTCCGAACGGACGAGGTGGTTTGCCGTGGGTGGATTTTACACGCTTTACCAAGATCCGTCCGATATGGAGACGTCTAATTGGATAACGGAATTACTGTGATAGATACAATCGGAAAGTGTTCGCGAGAAGACCTGTCGTTGTCTGATTTATTGAATTTAAATCTCCTTATTACTACATTTATTGCGATTGATGGCTATTCGTTACGTCTACTTGTTACTAATAAGGTAGTATTGACGTAGGTACTATAGTGATTTAAGTGAAATAAGACAGTCTTTAAATGTGAATTTCTCTACTTCGTTATTCTCGTCTCTTTTTTTACAACTTTTTAACGTTTTGTAGATGTTGGGCCAATCGTAAGTTCCATTACGATCAGTGTCAATCGATGAACATTAAATGTAAAGTGTGAATTATAAGGCCGCAAATTAAATGTAATCATCTGTGGAACTTATGGTTCAATTTCAGTTTTAGATGAAACCATTAAAAGATGCAGCGAAGATGTTTTATACTAAATCGTGACGCTCCTCGCTGGATAGAAGGCGAGTGAAATATCGATCGTATAATATCAGTGGTGGTCGCACGTCCGGGAATCATTAAAAGGTACAATCGAGAAAATTATCCGTCGCCGAGGGCTGTTCTCGATCGTAAATCCCTACGTTTTACTGTGCGAAGTCTTAAATCTGAGCATGAAATTGTCGCGGACGAAATGAGAATGTCCCATTTAATTAGATGCGACCGCTGTGTCGTCAGTTGCGTCACGCTCGCCTTACCTCCCCCCCTCCTTCCCCCGCTTCCCCTCCCGCCCGCATCTCCCCACTCGTTTGTTTTAAAACTACCCGCAAAGGATTTTAACGAGATTACTCTCAGCACGTTTTATAGGTCATCTCATGAGATTTATTTAACCGTGATTTTGTAAGGCGTTTTTCATCCGACCAGATTAAAGGAATACAATCGTTAAAGTTAATGGGACTCGGCTTAAGTCACGCATAATTTATGTACAAATTGCATTTAGTTTATTAACATGAATTTGTGGTAGGTTCTTAGGGCGATGACTAAGAGTTTTTGTTAGGTAATAAATTAGGTTCTTCTTGGAATAAATTAGCAACAACGATAAAGTTCCACTGTAATAATTAAACACTGTTTTTTCTATAAAAAATAAATAAATCAGCAATTTTAAAACAACAGATTACATAAACTTTTTTAATAAAATATTACGTGGCTCTTCGTAAGACTAATTTTTATTGGATATAATATTCCTTAATTACCGCAAGTGGATTAACCCAACTTAAACAATTATTCTTAAGTGGTTTTAGAGTTTCTCTCGCCTCTTAATAATATATATTTTATTATACATATTTTCTCATTTATTTCTAGACCTATCCTTTCCTTTAAGGTTTACGTTATTGTTATCTTTGAATATTTAACGTATCAAGTAAACTGATCGTATGGGGGGCTCACCACCGCGAGCACTTCACTCCACGTTGTTATTACCCGCCCCTCGGGAGCCACTAGAAACTAAGAGCGCGAAACCGAACATCAAAGACCGTATAAAACGCACTTCATTTCATAAAGTTCCATAACAGAGGCTTCGGCAGTGAAGCGACCAACAAAATAAGAGCTCTCGTCGTTCATACCGACACCCCGAAATGGCCTCTTGACGTTTGAACTTGAGGAAGAAGGGGAGATACTTTTAAAGTGGTTGTTCATATGACCGCCGCAGCCGCACGCGGTATCGACGCTCTTCCCATCTAAATGGAGAGCGGCTCACGAACTACCCGCAGCTATTGTAAACAAGCAGCGTTCTCTATTCAAAGTATCGTTACGCCCTCTATATTCCGCTTCGTGCCGTATTGACGATCCGAGGAAAGGTTTTACCGTTTTTCCGGAATCTGCTATTTTTACGACAGCGGTTTCCACTTTCAACAGTTTCAATTGATTTATTATAGACTCTGTATGAATAATTTTAGCTTATTCCTATCAACTTTAAATTATATGTGCTATACATTTGACGACCCGCGTGGCGGAGTGGTTACCATACCGGTCTGAAACGTAGTGGGTCCCGGGTTCGCTTAATATATAAAGAGAGAAAATTATATAAAGAGAATTCTTTATATAATACACTACAACAAATATGTTGAGTAGTTCTCTATTATCTATCTCTATCTATCTCTATTATTCGTAATACTTATGCGTGCGAGATACTCATGTGGACAAAACTGTAGTATAGTCTAAACTGCCCTGAGAGATGTTGTGTGTGGTTGAAAAAACTTTGTCCGTTTTTTCATAAATCAGTTTAATGATCACACCTTTCTATAAACTAAAAACAATAGGAGCTTAAATAAAACAATGAAAATGCAGCCCAGCTGAGCGCGAATGTTTGCCACAATGAATTGTGACAGGGTAAAAGCTTTGTTCGTTTGGTAAATTAAATTCTAAACGTACTCTGTATCAAGTGAAAACGCTTAAAAGGACAACACAGCAATAACTCGCGTTATTTTTAAAGTAATGGGAAATATATCACAATGTGACAATTTCGCGAAGTACTTTAAATGAAATCTCGCGATAGCGGAAGCATAGTAAGTAGAGTATAACAAAACATGTCTTTTGTGAGACAATAATGAGACAGGGAACGCTATGCGAAGAGGAGGCGGGGCGTTCTTTTCGTCGACTTTTACCGCTGAAAATGCACTACATGAAATGTTACAGTCATAACTGGCGCTCGTTTCTGGCTCCTTTGCGATGCGTTCTTGCTTGCGTAAGCAAAGGCGACGCTCTTTAATTTGCATAGTAAAATGGTTTGTCTTTGAGTATTGCCGGTGCAGCGTAGCAGATTTATATGCAGTATTGCTGTGCTCACGAAGCGGCTATCGACGCGTGGATCCACGCGCGACCGAGGCGTGCCCTGCCCGTAAGAATTCGCGCATTTTTACGGCATAATAAAAATCGTAAATAATGCGAAGTGAAGCAGACGGAGTCAGGTCACGATGTGCCCCGGGCCGCGTGCCGTCAACGCGACTTGTGAATTTACGAGTGGCCCGCAAGTATCGCCCGCGCCCGATCATGCCAACATTGATTTGAATATAATCACTGACTTATTTCAATAAAAAACGTGCATCTTCAATGTCCTCTTTATTTAACTCAGAGTAATAAAAACAAAAGTTAAAATTTTGAATTCACACGCTAAGGAAATAAATTGAATTAATTTACAATTATTAATCACTTTACGTTTATTGTAATTGGGTTAAAAGAGAGAAATGGTCAGTCCCGTTAACCGAGCTACGATAACGCCGGCAACTTAAAGGTCAACAATTAAAGCGCCCGCTTTGCAGGACCGAAATTGAAGTCGAAACGAGACACACGTCGAAGCAATTTAATGGAAGGACTTGAATATTATTATCACCGGTTCGAAGTATCGTTGGTCGTTTGAGGGGCGAGCGAGAGGCGAGGAAAAATCACCTCTAAATTACTGTTACTGGTACTTACAAGACATGATCGACCGCACCGTCGCGATAATTCCCCGGACGTTGGGAGTTAAGGCACCCTCTATACGCACAACTTGTTATTTGTCCTCCTTATTAAAACTGTTAATAAAAATATCGGACGCTTAAATGTAACAATCTCGTAATTGAGTCATGTATCAACCTTCAAAACGGTTCATGAATTTTCTTTAAAAATTTAATGATACGTTTACGATGAGATCAATTTTTAGTTGAAACTAATTTGCAGAGAGAACGTAGTATAAAGCAGTTTAAATTTAGTATTATTATTTGATAATTAATAAATAAAGCAATGAATCGTGTATCAGCAGCGTCTAATGTTTTGTGTGATAGGTCTCTAACATGTCAGCGTAGTTCTCCTGGTATTTGTCAGACATCGAACCTTATTACCGATGACATTTGCATTTTATATAATAATCATAAAACTGACCGTTATGGTTATTATATTATGCTTTATATAATAAAACGTACAAATTTCTGCTTTTCAGTTAGCTATGTATTTATGTAAAACGTTAGTCATGTTACATTACAAACGCCAAAATAAATAGCGTTACGAAACATTCCAGGGTAAACTCAATTTATTCAAACAAACTCGACTAGCGAACTCAAAATTTTGGCAAACTTTTCTTTATCAAAACTCACATCGAATTATTGGGTTTACAGTTTGAAAAGTTCAAAGGCGGATATGGTATAAAACGAATAAACAAACACGTCCATATAACAGCAGCGGTTGAATTCGAAGGCAATAGAGCGAGCCAACTTAATTTTCAGGCTCACCGCAGTTTCCTTTGTATGTAACCTCGTTGGATTAACGAACTTCTAGTTGAGTTGAACAGCCGAGTGGGGCCACGCGGTAGAATGGGCAATAATAATAATTAATCGCATTAAGTACATTCAATCTGGGGAAACTTTAATTTTGGCGGTTGATAACGCTACCGTGTGGCTTTCAGAGTTTACTTAGGTTTGCACCAACCAGCTAAATCTAGTTTTATTCTGAGAATATTCGCCAAGGACTGTGTGTCTACTATTTCTTCTTACGCCAAATAAATGTGAAGACGACTATAATAGTGAAAACTTTCATACAGCGAGAAGTTTTCGTGGAACTATTTATTTTCTAAGTGATATTGTTCGGACAAAAAATGAGTTGTACGAGTCTTACAAGTATACAAACAACCTATTTGTTCTCATACTTTTGTATAAACTTTTTTTCTTTAGTAATGGATGTCGAAAATCTATTGTATTGGTAAAACTAAAAAAGATAGTAGAGCTACCATTTTTCCTCCGTTCAGTTTGTCTATGTTAACAGCAACGCCATTTCAATTATAGCAAAATTATCCAGGATATACTAATATATAGCATTCCAACACAGTCTTCAAGAGCAACGTCTATGTCCAACCTTGGATTGGACAAAAGTCAAATTTATGGTAAGTAGTTAAACATGAATATATGAGCGTTTGTGATTAGATAATTTTATTGGTTTGCAAACTCTCTTGATACTTCCATTACATATAAAAAATATATAAAAAAGTTTGCTATATACGTAATACGTAAAATGTGTTTTATAACCGAGGGCTAGGTGTTGCACGGCCCGCTTAAGCCTGATTAATGTGCGACGGCCCGCTGTCGATTCCTCTGTTTTTTCGTGGTACGACAATCCCGGTATTTGAATTTTGAAAAACACGATAGGCCACTTAGCGCCTCGTGTCCGACGCGCTCGTAAGTTACCCGCGTTCGATACGGCTGCCATATTGGCCCGTTCTTTTTCGGTGCAATTTACTGCGCGTCGCCGCTGGGGGCCTACCGGCACCGTTCCACTGAACAGATACTCGCCGATTTATTCAACGTCGATTTCATTCGGAAGCGTGCCCACTGTGTCCGGTATTTATGTTACGCGCAGCCTGCCTTTACGAAACGCTAACAATGCAAAAATACATTTAAACCGACACCCGCGACGCCGCACCGCACCCTTATTTTCCCCCAGATTCCATTTTAATCTGACTGATTTACAACGATGTCGAATTTATATTCATCGTATATTATCTGGACGAGTGGTCTTACCGTTTTAACCTTTTATGTCAATTTTTATTTTGTACTTACTACTTATTTACTAACATGGCTTGCACGTAAAGTAAGTGTAAGACAAGAAGGGGAATAGAAGTAGGTTAAACAAATCACTTTTTATTAAATTTTTTATTCTTATAAGTTGTCGAATGTATTCTTATTATATTCTAATGCACATTTTATTGTTATGTTCTAATAAGTAATTGATTGGTTAAAATGGCTGATTTTAAACTTTAAAACGTTAATACGTTAAAACTACACTTTTTAATCTGAAAAAGCTTATTTGTATAGATTGAATAGAGATGACGAAATAAAATTATAAAAAATGTAGACGATGAACATAAAACAAAAGGCACAAAATAAAATTGTAATCGAAGGGAGCGCGAGCGGCATCACGATGAGAAAGCCATTCAGAATATAATTAGAGAGTCTTGATTAAGGACCTTCGTATCGGTAGCAGTTTCGACTATCAGATCAATAGCTCCCCGAGCTCATTAGTCGTCTATCACGGCTAGCACCTCCCATTGGGCTATAAATTTGATAAGAGCGCCCACAATAAATAGAACTCAGACGATTTCTGATTTAAATTTCTCATAATGTAAACGCTTCACCTTGATAACCTTTACGTCCCCAATGTCTAGTATAACCGGTTAATTTAATCCTCCCGTCACAGTATTACAATATATTACGTAGGCATTTGAGGCAATTGGACTGATAAGAACTCATCGAATTAATTATAATTTTCCTGTCTGTTGTTTTTTTTTGTTTCTTTTCGATATAATTCACGTCAATAAAAAATGTTCTACTAAAAATGTCTTGTTGGTCATAACTAAATTTAATTCCAATTTTCAAACTATTTTATTGCAAAACTGGTTCCCCTGACTACAATTATTATTATCATTGAACACGGTTTATACAATAGAATTCATTGTTCCTTGAAGTAAATAAAGACATCGTTTTAAAAGTGTTCAAATCTAATATATTTCGTATGAAAGTAGCGTCCTCTTAAAGTTAGAAGATGCGTGTACATCCAAGCGTTGGACAGAACAAACACGATGCAAGTAAATCGGATTTGTAAGTTTTTCACTAGGAGCAGAGTGCACTTTTTATTTTCACAAAGGAAAGTTTCAATCCGTAAGAGTGTTCAGATTCCAAGATTAGTTCAGCTTGTAGTCCGCTTGTTGAACACAGAAGTTTTTTGTCTGTGCTCCCTTGTCGGCACAAATTTAACACTGCCGTAAAGATCCCGCCTCGGTTTGGATACATTCTACGGATACTTGTTTTTAAACGAATTTTTATGAGTGGAAAAAGTGCGTGGAGCGTTTGAATGTCTGTAATAATATTTGTACAAAATACAAAGTAAGATTTTTTCGTAAAATTGTTTCACTATTTAATTATTATAATTTGTTATACAACTACTTTTGTAATATACAAAAAAGTGGACGGATTGTGAGCGTTGTTCAGTCTTAGTAACAGAAAAAGTGGAGTAAAACGTTTCGTTTTTTGAGGTCCTGTAAGAATTTTCAAAATTTTAACTGCGTTTCCGTAGAAGTGTGGCTTTAATGGCTAATATACATATAGGGCGACAATCTCAGTCCTTAGCAGTGGCACCGTATATATATGTGGAATCGGCTGTTTGTAAGAAGCTGGTATTAAATAAATAAATACAAAATAGATAACCAATATCAGCAGTGACCTCTTACCGTCAGTTTTTGCTACTTGCATGTTATTTGAAAGGTTTCTAATATACATTATAATAGTTTCAGGGTGCCGTAAAAAATAATGTGGATGAAGCCTTTTGCAGATAGACAGTAACGTGTAGATAATAGAATAGCGTCGTATGCAAAAGAAAACAGGTAAAAGAAGAGGATTTTCCTTTCCACAAATAAGCAATCTTTTCGCGTTTAGCCGCCGCAGTTGGCCATTCCAATGCTGAAATTGCATGGACCTTTGTGTCGACTTCCTATAGAATTATATAGGTTGTTCGCTGAAAGCGCTTCCGGCAGTTTGTTTTACAGTTTAACATTGTTTTCTTTTCGATCAGTCCAAGTAAACGTCTGCTTTGGGCCGCCGTGCCTCCCAAGCCGTTCAACTTGCTCCTGCCTTTGTGATACAGTCTAGATAGAAAATATAAACGCTATCGCGCAATACCCAAGAGTTTAGGTATGCCGTTCCAACTGCACCGTTTTATTTTTCAATCTGTGCTCTTTTAGTTTTTTCCATTTACTCCAAAGTTGAGTTTTGATTAAATTGTTTTTTTTTTAAATAACATCGCAACTTCAATCACAACTAAGATATATTCGCAAACGTACACACATGGCCCTCTCAACCAGCTGCGTTTCCCGCCACCTATCTCGCTAACGCTACTGTGTAGCCTCGTCCCAATTACTCGTTGGAATCCTTGTCCACTGTAATTGGATTGGGCTGGCAACCGGACTTGTTGGCATTTTAATTGTGCTATTGTGACGGCGGACACCGTACGGCGCTCGAAACGACACCGCTGCGATAGACAACTCGCCTTTTATTTCCTACCATGGGACTCACTAATGGATTAGTCCACTAATCACCATTTTAGTTTAGCGGAGCAATCGCCCAGTACTGACGCTCGCCGCTAAACATGTCATCAAATCTGTTGTCTTTCTTCCCACGGATCAAAAGAATAAGACAAAAACCCAAAAACACGTGAGAAAACAACTCTGTCGCCGAAGCGTCAAATATTTCTTCAAAGGATAGAAGAACTCTCGGTCTTTTAGGAAACTGGGACATTAATGGAATGACTGACACGTATTATCGAACCGCGTTCGGAGAAACATGTGTGTCTTCAAATTTAGGGAATCTTGAAATGGCGGATTCTTAGAAAATGTGCTCAATTACTGCCAATCAGTGAATGTGTTTGTTTGGTAACGTGGAGAAATTCGAGCAGTGAAAACGGGTGAAAAATGGTACTAATTGAAATGATGTAAATCGAAAATGGGTTAAGAAAATAAGTTGTATTTTCTTATGAGACTTTTTTATCGTTCCTATAGTAGATACCTATAGAAGTTGTGTTCCATCTACCTGACCATTATTGTTTTATTCAATCGCTGTCTTTTTATTCGCGCCAGAAACCGTTGTCGGCGCGACAACAGAACTCGGAATATTTTATACAAATTTTAGAAACAAGAACAAGGGTAGAGTGACAGGTACACCTATTCGTTCTGCTTATTTTTGCTTAGCGATGTTTTATCGGTTACCGATCGGAGGCGCGGTGTAGTTCGGATGAATAAAATATACATTTCTACTTTCAGCACACCCGCGCGACCCCAAATCGGAAGTTCGAATGACGCTTTAATGGAGTTCTGAAGTTAGGCATTCGTATCTATTTATCGCCACGGAATTGTTTGTAGTCGTTGATTTAAATTTCGCGCCCCAGTTAACAGGTATCAAATCTTATTAGTCTCAATTTATGTCCTATTTGTTTTGTATTGTGCGGCTTTCCGCTAGCTGGAGGCGGTTTCTATTGTTTTTGTCAATTCACTCCTAATTCGGTTGTATTTACTAGATTCGATAAATTATGTCTGGAAATTGCTTTTATATTAGATGAGTATTATTTGTTATATTTACAGAGGTAGACTCTGTATTTAAACATGAAACTATGTGATTTTCAGCGAATTTGTTTATTAAACATTATTATTCATTTATAAAACGAATTGACATGGACAGTGAAAAATAAAAGACAAGGATAAATGACTAAGGTCACTGCAGGTCATTCTGATCGTAACGATTTTTGGACATCCGTTAATATATTTTACCTACATTACAAATGGCGCAAAGAAAATGTTACTGACGCCTACACATGTCTTGTACGAAAGTTGTTCCTTGCAATTCCGTTGTTAACATGGTCCGATCGCCGGACGCCAACGATTTGTGTCCTTTGTCCTTTTTTGATTTTAGAATTTTTCGCGGCCTTTTAAATTTGAATTCTTTCCTTGTCTTCTACGAAAAGATATCGGATGCCTCGCCTTTGTATCACTTTTTGCGCTACCTTATATTTTGTTTCGATTCGAACATTATTTACGATCGTATTCTCTACTCTAGATTTGAAACATATTGAACATGAATAAAAACTGAGGTTTTGTTTCTTTGATTACAAAGAAGAAGACGAAAAAATATATCGATGGAATTTTATGTTATGACGTTTAAAATAAATAGGTAGGTATCTATAAAAATACAATGTGACTTAATGTTATTTTTCGTATTCATATTAATACATACCTACCTATGTGTACATGAATATCTAGTTCTAAAACGTTAACTTTAAAATTATTTTTATGTTGTAATTGTTAATTCATAAGAAAATAACCCGCTAACTCATTAGTTTTAATATTAACTGCACATCCCGTTACGAATGCATTTACGTGCAACTGGCCGCACGCCACAGTAGCTAAACAGCTTCCCTGAAACATAAAACTATTATGTTATCAATTTAGGTAGCATTGCGTGAAATACGTCGCTTCGGCTATCGGAGAGCGCTTATTGCCACATTAAGATCCGCTGATTTCTAAATAATAGTGGTAATGAATATAAATCAACCGGTGCCTCCGGTGTTGGACGCGGTCCGACGGGACCGGGAGACGCGAGGTGGAAGTGAATCTTGCACCGAGCGAATCTCTAGATCTATTTGCATTTCTATTCTAGTGTTTATTGGCGTGATCCTTTTTAGTTCTTATAGATATTGCTTAGTTGTATTCTTGAGGTATCGATATTATGTGTTATGAAGAAACAAAATATGACTTCATTCGACGGTAAAGAGAAACAGAGAAATCTACAGATAACATATTTATTCATAAAATTTCCAAAAAGTGTGTGGTCTAAAGCTCCAAAGTCTAAATCTATTTGCAATATTATAAGCTTTGTGCGTTAACCAGGAAAATTATAGTCTTGAATCTGTTTATTATCGAGACGTGATTTAAAATTAATTAAACTTCGCATTATTGAAACGTAAAGCTTAAAAACTCCTTAAAAACCCTGCCGCTTTCAGAATCAATGGTGATTAACCACACAATTTCAACCATGATAATGGTGCCTAAAAAGCGATTGTATATTTATGTTCATCGCGCTTATTGGTCCGTAAAAGCTTTCTAAAACGAAAATTTCAATATGAAATCACTAAACCGCACCGTAGGGAAATTTGGCTCGTTGATCCAGCGAAAATTGTTAAACAATAACAAACAAAACGACTACAACTGTTACAACCGAAGATAGTTTTTAGAAAGCGAATTGAATATAGTTTCTTGTATCACTCTCACGGGCTTTTTTGCGGCTAGCCAATTTAAACTGACGGTTGAATCATTACGCCGTGTGGGTACCTGCGTGGACGGTGATCAAATTACAACGAAGCCGTGTATTTGTATAAATAAAATTAAACGTAATTGCAATGACACTAATCGGTTCGTTCTCTCGTGTCTCTACATTGATTTTTTGCCTCTCATATGACAGTAGTATACCGTTAAAGGTAATTTAGCTGCTGTTCTTTTGTCATTATTCAAAGAATGCGCCTGCCCCGTACTATTAAATTATTTTGTTCAAGTGAACCTCGCGTGTTGCGGTACATTAAATAAATATGGCGCGTGAGACTCGAGATATGCACTCTACAATAGAATTGAAAATTGAAAAGCGGGTAAATGATGGGTATTAAAATTTATATTATGGCCTACTTAAGTAAAAGTTATTTACTGTGATTTATTATCATCCCTATTATTTTTTTGTGTTTGTGTAGTATAAGTCATTTTATTTAATTCTCATTTACAAAACTGTTTCATATTTCGCACTTGCATTGTCATTGTCATTTTAGATTTAGTTACGGTAAATTTTTTCCTATGTGCAGAACTTTACGTATTGGATTAAATATTTTCAACATGAACTTTACAAGAAAATCGACATACTCAGATGGTTACCGTTTACATTCGGAAAGGAAGCGAAACAGTTGAATTGTTTCTACTTCCCTAAAAGATAAATTCAAATGATAACAGCATACAGATAAACGTTGACAAATTTGTATCTAACCGTATACAGCGCGTCTAGATCGACGATCGCCGCGCTGTCGCTGTCGCATCGCGATCGTATCGTCGCCGGTGATCCGAAAAAGGTCGAAGAGCGTTCCGCCGCCAAAGCGAGTAACAACGTTATGCCATAAAAGTGCATCGGATTCGAGCGTTCAATTAATTTAATCAACCGTATTGATTAAATGTCAGGTACCCAATTAAATTATCGCATCGGTTGGCGCGAGTGCATTCGAAGTCGAAGGTTCGCCGCCCGCGGGCGATACACTTCGCGCTTTGCTTGCACGTCTCGTTTCATCCCGATTGCTTTGCCAACATCTGACACTCTATACATAAATAATGTTTCTGTACATTCCAATTCAGTAATGCT
The DNA here is from genome assembly GCA_018251915.1 of Urbanus proteus proteus. NCBI lineage: Eukaryota > Metazoa > Arthropoda > Insecta > Lepidoptera > Hesperiidae > Urbanus > Urbanus proteus. The sequence continues at coordinate 13,241 of DWPV01004283.1, forward strand.
AGTGTATTTTTATGGGAGCCTTTGCGCTCGCGAGAACCAATGAGATCGTACGTCAGTAAAGCAATTTAGTTACTGTACGGACGTTGAAAAGGTGTAAATTGCAATTTTGAAATTATGACTATTGTATCGCGATTGTAGTTAAACTATGCATTTAAATTGGAATTTTGTTCATGCCACTCCCAAAAGGCTTGTCGGGTCTACGTTTTCTGTTTACAATATTTCTTTCTTTCATGATTCTTACTTTATACAGTTTGTAAGGACAATTTATTTGTATAAGTATTCGTTTGATATTTAAGCTGTAGGTATATAATTTTCTCGTTACGAAATTACTGATCAGTTCTTGATTCGATCCTTTCCTCTTTAAAAATCACGATAATACGTACATAATAGGCAATCGATTTCAAGTTTCTTATCAGAATCCATTATAATAAAGACTACAAATCATACCAATTTAAAAATTGCACATCTACATTAAAATAATATACTTACATAGGAAAAACAAACAGAAAAAAGCGTATTGGAAATTCGTGAAACATTGTGACGAAACCCACACGTCGGACAGTTCTTTAAAACGTTT